>JABCMJ010009114.1:0-25703 GCA_014822125.1 Arbutus unedo | reverse complement strand
ACATATTTTTAAACATTAAAATAGGGCGGGTCTTCAGATTAGTCCCTTAAGTTTCAAAAATCATAATTATGCCCCTAAAGTTTTGGAACTTTCAATTTGGACCTTGTTAAAAGTTTGCGGGATTGGTTACTGACTTGTCTCAACGCTTTGGACCCAAAGAAGTGCTCGTTTTTCTATAATTTGGCTCAGAGTTGGTGTATCATCTATTTTTAGTTGGAAAACATTCATTTTTTTGTATTTTTAACATCAAATGTTGTCCGTGGTGGAGTCTCAAGCAGTTCAATGTCAGAATCTATTGAAACAAATATGTCAGGACCCTCTACCAGCTCTATAAGACGCACTTCTATAGTAGTCAATGCAAAGTTTAAGGTTGAAAAGTTTAATGGAACTAACAACTTTAAAATGTGGTAGTACTAATCCAACAAGACCTGAATTTTGCCTTGAATGATAAACCCAATGACCTGGATAATAAGATAGGGATAAGCTGAATCGTCAAGCTTGCAGCATGATTCAATTATGCCTACAAAAAAATCACAAGTACTCTGTAATGAAATTAACAAAGACAAGGCGTTATGGGAGTTGATCAAGGAGAAATACATAACGAAAAGTGTAGAGAATCACCTCTACTTGAAGAAGAAGCTCTTTCATTTCTAGTATCGAGCAAGTAACTCTATGAATGAATATTTAAATGAGTTCAATAAAATACTTGCCAATATTTAGAATTTGAATGTTGAAATCCTCGATGAGGACAAGGCACTGTTAATGTTGAATTCTTTTCTTGATGAGTATCAATAATAATATCATAAGAAGGATAAGCAAGTACATATGGACACAACTACTGAAGTTATGTTTGCAAAAGGTAAGCCCAAGCCACTCGAAGTCTCTAACTCTAATAAGATCTCGAAAGATATTTGTACCTTTTGCTGTGAGAAAGGACATTGGAAGGAAGATTGTAACCCCTTTTGAGTTACATGACAACATTATTTATTATTGGTACTTAGACTAGCTTATCTTGTTTTATTTTCCTTTCTGTCTCTAGTTGTGTAATACACTTATTCATCTATTGTTTACAATATCTTTTTTTGCGAATCAAGTGACGTATGACACAATAAATTATTTGAATCTCATCACCATTTTATATCCCACATATGTAGTTCATCTACATTCATCTATCGTTTAATTATTAAAATTAGAAGAGAAATATATTAAAATGGAAAATGCTATCTAACCACCGCCTATTAATGTGTAAGAGGTGTATCGATATTCATAAATTGTGCATTGATATCCATGAATATGCATTGATATCTGTAAAATATACATTAATATTCGTATTTATTTGGCATTATGGGTTAATTATCCACTGCTTAGTGGGTAGTGATTAACAAGACCCATTAAAATTTGTATGTATATATAGTTGTGTAATAATATCATCACTGTTGATTCTACATTCAAGTAGAATAATCTTTGTCGTGTTTCTAGAAATAGGTTCTCCTTCAAAACGTATTGCCAAAAAAATGCTATTAATTGTTATTTTTAAATTGAAAGACATGATATTTGACTTATGAATTTCAATAGGATCTTGTCAACCCTATTGAAATTTCATACTTGATATCTTTAAATCGAAAGACATGATATACACAAATTTTATTTTCTCTTTATATTCAAATAATGTTATGAAATATTTTTCTTCAAAATAAAAAAAGAAGAAAATGATCATCTTTATTTGTTTGGTTTACTTTTCAAACTACTGTGGAGACTGAAGGAAAAAGAAATTGACAACAGAGAACATCAATCTAGGCAATCATTACAAACAAATTGACCACAAATCAAGTGGCTTCCTCACAAATCTACACAGATTTTCCAAAAAAATATAATTAAAAAAAAAAACAAAAAAATAAGTATAGTGATTCAACGTACTTATATACTCTAATTAGATCTTTAAAATTTGATGTCGAAGGAGTTTCTACACAACAATAGTGTTAGAGTTCATGTATATGGCAATTAATTTGTATTATATATGTTTGACGGTGTCAAGATCTAGACGGTTGATCCAAGAACTATGCGAGAGTACTTGTAAAACAAGTTTAAAGATTGGGGCTGTTCTCGGCCATGGGCCCTTCGACGATCAAGTTAGTTGGGAGGTGTATAAACAGTGTATTTAGAAAATAAGAGAGTGGGCCTACATTTTAAGTGATAATAGATGACCTTTTATAAGGTATGAAAAGAAAAAATTAAGAAAAATGGTTTCCGAATAGGGGGAGACATCTTCTCCTTGATTAGTGTTGATGATTATATTCGTCAAATCATCTCTTTAATTGGTGGTGATGATTAGATCATCTCCTTGCAACCACGGTGTTTTTTTCGATTGGTTATTAGTCGCTCGGGTTCTGTAGGTTATATTCTTAGGTGGGCTTTGACCAATCAGAATGGAATCTTATCGGTCGACATTGTGCTTGCTCAATCAATCGACTTCACACTAGACCTCAAGACGCTAATCAATATAAAGTCTAACCAGATTATGTATATAATTTTACTCATCCATCTTATTAATATTTTTTTCAGGTTCTGATTGAGAATGGAAATGTGAACCACAGTATTATATTACTTTATTCTTTTTCTCTCATTTTTTCTCTCATTTTTAAAGGTGAAGTACTCATTTCCTCATTTTACATTTTCTTTTGCAGGCATATGATTGTACTCCTTCCTCCTTCATTTCTTCTTAAAATGCAATCCAAGTAAAACAAAATAGAATCACCTCCCCTCCCAGTTAAAAAAATCGTACGTTCGCCATTATAAGATTAATAACTTTATTTGAAAGTACTATTTTGAAGGACCTAAAGGTGTGTTTGTTAGCAATTTAAAGAAGGGTTCGTTGCCTATCATCTCGGTTGTGACTATCCGATTTGCTATGAAGCACTAGTACTAATACAGGGTACGGGCACGGTACAAGAATAGGTATGATATAAGGCAACACTCTAAAAAAATAGGATTAGGGTACGGGTACGACTGAGCACGTTAATGTTATTTTATTTTACTATGTTTCATTGTATAAAATAAAATATAAACCCATTATACCAATAAAAAGCAACATAAATAAAATAGTAATTTCAAGTAAATTAGCTTGGCTGCAATTGGTGCTCGCCACTATGAGTTTGATTCACAATCAGATCGTCAATCGATCTGTCTATCTATTATCTACGCATGTATCATAAAATAATAAAAATTTTGGTCCTCTAAATTTTTTAATAAAACTTCAATATTTTGCTTCGGTACCCCTATAATTATAAACAATTTATAAAACGACCCACATAACCATTTCACCTTTACCGTACCAGTTGTTAGGGTTTTATACTAAAAATTATGACTTTTTATATTGGTTAATGTTTGCATTCTATTATATCATATTGTGCATTAGTGTCTTTTATTCTACATAGTAGATAATCTAGTGTATAAAGTTTGGCTTACATACAGAAGATCAGATTATCGGTTATTGTAGAATACAAGTCTTTGGTTCACACTCTTAGGTGGAATTGAACACACCACCAGTAGAATTGTAACACAGTGTTTCAGTATGTCTATCTTGACTAAGGAAAATCATATAGTTTTAACTTACTGTGTTAGTACACTTTGTGCGTATTGAACAAGATCACTTTGAGGTAATTATATTTATACTGATAATATAATACAATTTACACCTCATGATTGTTATGTATGTTTGTACTCTTAATCCAAAGATAATTAATCGATGTGTATATCTAATATTGTTGACTTTGATTCATTATAGAGTGAGGCCTTGTGGGCCAATAGTCTCAATGAGTTGGATCACAATATTTAGTGTATAACGACTATTAATTATTAATGAAATCCATGTCCCTTTTATAGGAATTGATGATATCCTCTTGAGGAAACTTATAAGTTTCGGATATTAGTATCTGACATAACGAATAAGTTAAATAGAATGTCTCAAAGAATTTTATAGATATTGATTAAATAAAGTTACAGTAATTTATTTTAATCAACAGGTATCTGTAATCTTAACGTGGGGAGATAAATAAGCATTTAATAACATGGAACTCCAAATATCATTTTGAGATATCGGAGGGGAACGCAATTATGATTCTGTAGTGGTATGAATTATAATTTATATAATTCGAAATTAATCTGGGCTGAACTAGGAATCTCGAATTATATAGGAAGCACATCCCATACTTCTCTTAGGGGTCCCTATCATTGCCTATATATATACCACTATGCCTTCTAGATCAGATACAACTTGATATTCGAAAGATTGAGAGAGATTCTGTGAAGGCAAAGAGATCACATTTTTTAGCCCACCCTCAATACGTGATCAAGGTGCAATAGAATTACAGTAGAAGATCTCGAAGTCAGTCGAGGAGGATCATTCTAGCCCTACTCAAAATTTGATCAGAATCAAACTGCAAAGATAATCGAGATCAAACCAAACAGATCTCGATGTATGAACCCTAATTTTGCCTAGTAGAGTTTCATATTTTTTTTGTATAAGCTGTACGCATTCATCATTGGGTGTTGGGAATCGATTCCTAACAGTACCCAAATAGACAAACGTATCGGTACGATTGCGATGTACCTGGTACAATTTTTGCCATACCCATACCGTACTAGTATCTAGTACTTGTACAACGTTATTTTTGAAGTACCTGTGCTTCATAGCCGATTTGTCATATTCAGAATTTGTTTACTTCTTTGAATTCTGAATATGATATCTAAGGTACTATTTTATCTGTTTGGAGGAGAATAAAATTATCTGACTCCTCTCTCTATCTATATCTTATCTCTTTCTATATCCACCTTCTATTTATGAAAATACTATTACTAATTATGAAAACATCATTATTAATTACGATAATATATACCATCTACTTATTCATATCTATCATATTCTCCTTCCTAAAAAAATATTCAAACAAACTCTTTATAACTATTCACATATTTATAATAAATCTCTTATTTTACTATATCTCTCATTATATTCATCATATCCTTCTAAAATTTTGACCGCTGCTAAAACGGACTGTAATGTTCACCGGCTCTATTTGTTAACCCTCTTAGGCCCTCAGATTGGATTCATAATCCCATTGGCCCACCAAGTGGGTGCTGATTGTCAAATTAGGTTCGGATTATGAATCTCATCGGACTATGAGTCATGGGATTAGTTGGGTTCGGTAGTGGCTTGTTAGAGGTGTTACTAATAATCCAGTCCAACCCTTTACATGTTGCAATGACCTAATTGCCCCTTTGGGTCCTTTTTGTTGTGCTAATATGTATGAAATTCTGATTTTTTTGCTACTATTGTTTGTTTATTGGTCTTGATTATGATTTTCTTTTATGTTGATGATGGATCATATAGTTTGCTATCTATTCCGTTTTTTCCCTTTCTGCTATGCCAAGGTTGGGATGTTTTGTTTTTCCTCCATTACTGTTGATGTTTCAGAATTAGGGATGTTCTATGTTTTGGTGCATTTGGAAAATGTGTGTCCATTGAATTTTTAGAATCACCAAAAATTAGTTTTAGCAACATCAGTCAAGACATAAAGTTATAAAATTAGTTTTGGCAACATTAGTAAAGGCATAAATTAATTTTCGCAACATTAGTTAAGGCATTTGCAAAATATGTATCCACCCAAAATTAGTTTTGAGACTCTATTTTAGTATGCAATTTTTTGAAAAAAAATGCTGATTTTTTAAGTTTTACAATTTTTGTTGTTGCATGTTTTTTAAAAAAAGTAAATTAGAAAATAAATTTGTAGACCATAATCATTAAAATTAATTCTTAAAAAATTGAGTAAAAAATTAATATTTGTAAGTGCTCAATCTGAAAAACACAATAAAAAATTAAAAGGCATAATTGAAAATCATAATTTTTAGTTCTATCATTCCTCTTACAAACAAATATTTGTCATAAACTCTTAGTCAAATCTCGAGTCCTAAACAAATATACTTTAGGTTTAAGATGAGGTATTAATAGTCCATTGATATTATGAATCTTATCGTAATTCTACTACTCTATGAATCTATAGTTTTTAAGAAGTTTATCAAACGGGGCCTTAACCTCTTAAGCTTCTTTAGAATAAAGTCGTCTAATTTTTTAAAAACAAAAAGAAAAGGAAAGAAAAATAAAGGCTAAAGGGAAAAAATAGAAACAAAAAAGTACAAAGAAAAAGGTCGTTGGGGATTAATTATTTTCCTTCACTCATACGGTTGTTTAGAAGTTAAATGTTTGAATATTGGATACCATAATTTTGAGGTAATTTCACATTCACTTTTACTTCCCCCAAAGTTATTATACTTTATCAAACAATAATCATGACTGATTTGACTAGATATTCTCATAATCCATGCTCAATGCCTTTAGTTTTTCAGGTATTTAAGATAAAATTCTTTAGTGAATAATTTTTAATATTATTAATTTATAAAAATACATTTTAATTCTTAAAATTTATTGTATTAAATTGGACAAAAATATTTTTACTATACATTACAGTAGATTTTTTTGTTTTTATTCATTTTTTTTTTGCATTTATTATTTTTATATTAATTTTTTGCGAATATTGGTTCATCTCGATAATAAAAATCTAAAAAGTGTAAAAATATGTTCAAAATTAAAAAAATCACTAAAGACGAAAAATAAGTCCGAACAAATATCGTTTTGATTTTTTTTTTGCCTTTTATGATTTATTTTTTTAGTTTTTGGATGTAATTTTATATTTTTCTAAAATCTCTTGTCGAAACGAACCAATAACTATTAAAAAAATTGAAGCAAAATAAAAAATTATAAAAAATCTCAAATGAGAACAAAAAAATAATCAGATAACATAAAAATTACAAATAAAAATGTTGACTTTATTATTTGATTATTTTTTCGTTCTTATGTAATTATTTTTTGTAATTTTTTGTCTTTCATCAATTTTTTTTGTAGATTGTTGGTTTATTTCGACGAGATATTTCAAAAAAATTATAGATAATGATCCAAATTTGAAAAAATTCAGAAAAGACAAATAATTCAAAAATATGGTATTTTTGTTCTTATTCGTCATTTTTAGTAATTTTTTTTAATTTTTTAGATATGATTTTATACTTTTTAGGTCTATCTCGAGATAAAACAACAAATGAGAAAAAAATTGAATAGAGACAAAATGTGTTTAAAAATAATTGAGTTAGGACAAATAGAGACATGAAGATTGCAAAACAGATAAAATCATCCGTTAGAACAAAAACACAAATAAAATTATCTGTTACAAATGTAAAGAATAAAAACACAAATACCATTTCAGTACAATAGATAATATTATCTGTTTTAATTATTGTTAATGTCTTTATTTCTGTTAAAGACATCAATATTATAATAGATAACATTATTTGATGTTATCTTATGCAAAGATACAAAGAATAAATTATAACAGATGACCTTATTCGTTTTGATTTATTATTGTGTTTTTACTATTATGCAGAGATACAGAGATAAAACTACAACCGATAACATTATCTATTGATATGTTATGCATAAATATAGAGGTCAATTTAAAACAAATAACATTATCTGTTTTTATATTATGTTAAAATACAAAGTACAAACTAAAACAGATAACCTTATCTGATGTTATTTTATGGAGAGATACAAAAAATAAATTACAATAGAAAATCTTATTTGTTTTAGTTTATTTTTATCTTTTCACTATTATGCAGAGATACAAAGATGAAATAATAACAAATAACATCATATGTTGATTTGTTATGCATAATTACATACGTCAATTTATAACAGATAACATTATTTGTTTTTATATTATGTCAAAATACAGAGTACAAATTATAATAGATAATCTTATCTGATGTTATCCTATGTAGAGATACAAAAAATAAATTATAACAGATAACTTTATCTATCTTGATTTATTATTATATTTTCACTATCATGCAGAAATACAAAGATAAAATAACAACAGATAAAATTATCTATTGATATATTATGCAAAAATACAACGACCAATTTACAACAGATAATATTATATGCTTTTATATTATGTCAAAAGATATAGTACAAATTAGAATGGATAACTTTATCTGATGTTATCTTCTACAGAGATACAAAGGACAAATTACAACAGGTAACTTTATCTATTTTGATTTATTATTGTGGTTTCACTATTATGCAGAGATAAAAAGATGAAATTACAACAATAACATTATTTGTTCATATATTATGCATAAATATATATGCTAATTTACAACAGATACGTTATCTATTTTCATATTATGTCAAAATACAAAATACAAATTACAACAGATAACCTTATATGTTTTGATTTATTACTGTGTTTTGGTTATGTCAAAATATTATTAGATAACTTTATCTGTTGACTCTTATCTCATTCATATAGAGGTTACATATTATACGTACTATTACGTCGATATAATAGTAAGATCCAAGTATTATTAATTTAAATAAAATTAATAAGAGATTGAGAAAATAAAAAACACGATAATTATTGAAAAAATCATGTTTTGACTTATTTTTCACATTTTTTAATTTTTGAACATAATTTTTAATTTTTTTAAAATGTCTTATCGAAACAAACTAATAATCAACAAAAAAATTGAGAGAAAATAAAAACTTAAAAAAAACTTAGTGTACCAAAAGGTCATGAGGGTAAAAATTATATTTTGACTTATTTTTTATATTTTATTTTATTTTTAATTGTTGAACATATTTTTATTTTTTAAAATTTTTTATTGAGACAAATCAATAATCAATAAAAATAAATAAAAAAAATTGGTGTACAAAAATTACAACATATAAACTTATCTGTTTTGATTTATTATTGTGTTTTCACTATCTTATAGAGATACATAAATGCAATTACAACAAATAACATTATCTGTTGATATGTTGTACATATATACATAGGTCAACTTACAATAAATAACATTATCTGTTTTTATATTATGTCAAAATACAAAGTCCAAATTAAAACAGATAACTTTATTTGATGTTATCTTATGTAGAGATACAAAAAATAAATTACAGCAGATAACGTTATTTGATTTAATTTATTATTATATTTTCATTATCATGCAAAGATACAAAGATAAAATTACAACAGATAACATTATCTGTTGATATGTTGTGCATAAATATATAAGACAATTTACAATAGATAATATTATTTGTTCATTATTGTATCTTATGCAGAGATATATAGAATGTAAGGGTTCAAATCGTGTTTTGACTATTTTTCTTCATATTTTTGACTTTTTAAAAATCTTTTAATATAGTTTTTTAATTTTTTGAAATTTCTTATCGAATCAAATCAATAATCAATAAAAATTAAAAAAATAGTATACCAAAAGGTTGTGAGGGCACAAATCACGTTTTGATTTTTTTCATATTTTTTAATTTTTAAACATAATTTTTTTTTAAGTTTGTTTATCGAGACGAACCAATAATCAACAAAAAAAAAGATGTAAAATAAAAAGTAATTTTTTTTTATATTTCTTGATTTTTAAAATTTTTAAATATAATTTTTTTATTTTTTAAAAATTTTTTATCAAGATGAACCAATAATTAATAAAAAATAGATGCAAAATAAAAATTTACAAAAAAATTAGTGTACCAAATAGTCGTAAGGGCACAAATCATATTTTGACTTATTTTTCATATTTTTTTAATTTTTGAACACAATTTTTTTAATTTTTTTTGAAATTTCTTATCGAAACGTATCAATAATCAATAAAAAATAAGTGCAAAATAAAAAGTTACAAAAAATTGGTGTACCAAAAGGTGATGAGGACTTTAAGATTTATTAAAATTTAATAAATTTGTAATGAGGGTAATTTTGTCAATCAAAGAATCTAACCTATTAACACTTTTAAAAGAGTAGACCATAACTACGTGTATTTTTAAAATAGTGGATCTTAACTGAACAAATAAATTATATAGAATTTAATGAATTAATTAACCTCATATTTGAAATTTTAACTAATTTTTCTTAATTTTTAAATTAAAAGCATAGGATTTAGAAGTATTTATTTTAGTCGAATTTTAGATTTTCACTAATTAGTTAAGATAAATTACCGCAATCTTCTTATAGAGCTCATTTTTTTTTCACGTGCAAGTGAACAAATATTGTTCACCCTTGGTGTTGCTGGTGTAGGACCACTTCAACATCTCACTTCAATGATTAAAATCGTGTATTTTGTTCACATTAACTTCTTAGGCTACTACGAAAAATTCAGTTCAATCATACATCGATAAGTGTTTTATCTAAAAACTAATTTTTTTAGCCTAAAAATTGAAAAATTTAAAGTGAAAAATTAAATTTTTACTGATTAAGACTTACCGATATTTGAATAGACTAAATTTTTTAATGGGATCCTAAGAAATTAATTTAAATAAACTAGGTAATTTTAATCATCTTAGTGGGATCTCAAAGTACTGAAGGTGAACGGACTCGATGGTGAAAAAAGTTTATTCACCACGATGTACAAAACGTGAACAAAACTGAACTCCTTCTTATATTGATTTGCTTTGATGTATTGATAAATAATTAACATATTATTTTTTTAAAAAATTGGGAAAATCTACTCTAATCTATCTTAAGAGAAATGACAAAAATAGAGCAGATGGGTATTGAAAAAAATTTAATGAGTTACAATATACGATACGACAACCGAGTGAACTCCATCACACAATAAACATAAAAACGAGACATTAACATAAACTATTTGTCTCGTTTAAATGTATATAACTTAAAAAAGAAACGCACGGTCAACACATGGAATTGTCACGATAAATATATTACCATCGGAAACGCATTGACGACATAATTACCTTTTTTGATTTAGAAAAATGTAATTAATACGCTTTTTGACAAAGGATCCTTCCTTAGTAATTGATTCTTTGACTTTAATATGTTTTTTGTTGGGAAAAGATCCAAATTTATTTCCTAATTTCAAAGTTATTGAGCCTCAGGTTCAGATTGTTCACATTGAACGTAGATGGGAATATGATGGGTTTCACTTGTTTGATAGTTCTGAGGAGCCGTTGCTTAAATTCCTCCCCAATCAAGACCAATAAAACAAAAAACAAAACATCCCCGTAGGCCACTTGTTTGTGGACCCGGAAAATATTATTGTGTACAGCACAAAACATAGTGTATTGTTTTTAAAATAATATCGTTTTAATCATTAAAAATTAGATAATAATTTGGATAGTATTTAAATAGTTTTTGATGAACAAAAAATTATGCCATTTTAATGTGCAACACATTAGAACTTAATACTTTGTTTGAACTTAGGGAGAAGAAGAGAAACGAAAGGAAAGAAAAATTAAAAAAAAATAAATTCCTCCTACTTGTTTGGTTTTTAAAATAGAAGGAAAAGAAAAAATACAAGAGAAAAATAATTAGAACCCTCTAGAAATGACAAAAGAAAAAGGGAGAGAAAATGAGAGAGAAAATTTTGAAAAAATCTAAATGTATTTAGTTTATTTTATTTTATTTTTCTACATTTTCTTTTTGAAACTAAACAAAAGAAAACTTTTTCCTCTCATATTTTCTCTCATTTTCTTTCGAAGTCAAACAAGGAAAAATAATTAATTTTCTTCCCACTTTTCCCCTTAAATATTTGTTCTTCTTTTTCTTTCCTTTCCACAAATTCCAAACAAAGCCTGAGAGTTTGATACTTCCTAAGGCCTCAGGTTTAAAATCTTTTGAGTACTATCAGCTCTTATGGAGCTAGTTTATAGAAGACTTTCTTTTGACTTTAATCGGAATCCACATACGTGGGCGGTTAATTGATCTCCCAAAAATTAGTTGAGATGCGTATAAATTGATCCGAACACCCGTAATTATTAAAAAAAAAATACATCATGTTGTGCTATGTCCACAAGAGGATCTTCGTATCCCTTGTTTTCAAAATATGGAAAATATAAAGAGTAATTTTACACGCATAATTATTCGTGCACAGATCTGAACATAGATGTGTCTGAAATTATCAGAGCATCTCCAAGAAAGATGTTAAATTTTTTTGATGACTTATGTGGTAATTTGACATTTAAATTTTTTTTATCTTCAATAAAAATGCCAAATTACGTTATTTAAGATAAAAATATATTTAAAACTAGAGAATTTAAAGCAAAAAGGAATTTAATTTGGCATCAAATAGTCTTTTTTAATTGTCACTTATGATTTAACAATTTTTTTGACATGTTTGGTGGAGTTAGTTTGATGTCATTTCTTAAAAACTCAATTAATACATTAGATTTGATATTTTTATTGGAGATACTCTTCGATATAAGTGAGGTTTTTATTTATTTGTAAGTGTTACGTGAATTCAACTGTTCCGAATACCGGTTTGTTTGAATTTGTACAAAAATAATTGTGTGCATAAATTTTTCCAAATATAAATCCAGATTGCAATCATAAGATTGAATTTTGCTACAACACAATCAGATTGTGTTTGGGGTGTCTTAATTTTATTTAATTTTATTTTTTTTTGTAATCAATTTTATTTTAATTCTTCGGTTTATGGATGAAAGACAAAAAATGGAAATACGAACAAAATGATTAAATAATCACTTGGTATAAAAGAGAAAAAAAAATGTGAGAAAGGATTTTTCTGGCCAATGAAGAAGTGGATAACTGGTAATTATGACGCAGAAGGAACTAGATTTGGAATGGGCTCCCTGTCCGTTTGGTTGACTCTCTCTCTCTCTCTCTCTCTACGTCCCATGAGTCATGCTCACAGTTCTCTCTTTCCTTTTGTTGGAGTTTTCACTTTTCCATTAATTATTCTTACAGCTATAAATGCCATCTTCTATTCACCTCATTTTTTGCTTTTCCTTTACTGTTTCTCTCTCTCTCTCTCTGGTTTCCTCCATTGCAAACCAAGCTTTCTTTCCAGCTCTCCTCCACATTAACACAACCCCACCAACCCATTTTACACACCTCAACTTTTCTGGCCCCTCTCTCATAACCCCTCTCGAACATTAAAAACCAATCTTTCTCGGACCCTTCTCTCTCTCTCTCTCTCTCTCTCCTCACATTCTCTCTCTGAACACAATTTCTTTCTACATTTTCCCTTCATAGATTAGACTTTTGTTTGGCCTTATTTGTGCACATATTTTAATTCCTTCCTCAATTCTTTTTCTGGCCCACTGCTGGCCATACCCTTCTGCTTGTAAACTACTCCTCTTCAACTGCCTACTTTCTCCTAGGTTTTTCTTTTTTCTGGTGCGTTTTTGTTATTTCATTTCAGCTATCCACATTGCCCTCTGTATGTTCTCTGGTCGTTCAAAACTAGGCCCTTTCTTTGATTCTTAGGGTTCTCAAAGAGGAAGAAGATCTAGGGTTAGGTTTACATCACTGCAAAGGTAAGTTCTTTCTCCTCTGATTTACTTTATGTTAGATGTACATTTCTCTCTTGGATCATAAGTCATGCTATGCAGGATTTTGTACCTATTTTGTAGATTTAGGGTTGGGATTTGGAAGGTGGGGACTTGTGGGTGTGTGTTAAGGATCACTGCTCTAATTAAACTGTCAACTTCAAATGTACTGTGAATATATTGGACTATAAGGCTTGATTAGTTTTAATCTTATAATTGCCCTTTTAATGGCTTGCTAATGTGACCAGATTAAGCAAAGCATCATAATTTCTTTCCAATTGGTTAGATAGCTTTCCTTCATAGGTTTGAGTGTTACATCAGGGAGGAGATAGTTATTTTGTTCTAATTTTTTTTTTCTAAATCACTGGAAAATCAATTTGAAACCTACTGGAAATCTACATATCCGATTTAGAAGTTCAGAATTCTATTTGGAACCTAACATTTTTGTTGAATCCAGGTGGAATTGTTTTATCGTATCAGGGCTATCAGAAATGTCATCAGGGAGTTTGAAGACGGAATTATCAGCAAAAACTCATTTTTTGGGTCTAAAACTATGGGTTGTAATTGGTATATGTGTCGGTGCATTCATAATTCTCATTCTCTGTATCTTATCTTTATGGGTCTCGCTTAGGAGAAAATCTAGAAGAACACTAGACAAGTACCCCCTTTCCCAAATACCCAATGTATCGAAAGACATCAAGGTCGACAGAATTGGGGGTCAAAACTCCCGTGATCACCCAGAGAGTTTATTCCTTACGGTTAATGATAAATCAAGCGATAAGAACTCGGAGAAGATGTTCGTTCATTTGGGTACGAGCAAATCAGGCGATGTTGATAATATCAGCCAATGTAGCTCTGTTTATCATCAGGATAGGGCTTGTAGTTCGCAATCAGGGGAAGATGGAAGTTCCGGAACAATCCGGAAGCATCCTTCACTTCCATATGGCCTACCAATGGCCTCTCCTTTAATTGGACTGCTGGAAGTCTCACATCTTGGGTGGGGTCACTGGTTTACCCTTAGAGACCTTGATCTTGCGACGAATCGTTTCTCATCGGAGAATGTGCTTGGCGAAGGTGGATATGGAGTTGTTTATAAAGGCAGACTCGTAAATGGGACCGAGGTAGCAGTCAAGAAGCTTCTTAACAATCTGTAAGGATGTGTCAAAGACTCGATGCTTTGGATATAAATTTTGTAAATACTGTATTAAAGATTTGTGATTGTTCGAAAATTTGGCTTTACAGGGGACAGGCTGAGAGAGAATTTAGGGTTGAAGTGGAGGCTATAGGCCATGTTCGACATAAGAACCTTGTGCGTCTCCTTGGTTATTGCATAGAAGGAGTTCACAGGTAGATGCATACACCTTCCTTGGTTTGTTTTGGTAATATTTTTTCCCCCTATTCACATTCGGCATATCTCCATTGGCTGATTTTTTGTGTTATTTCCTTGCAACTATTTTTTGATTCTTCCTCTATTTCTTTTAATAAGCTCTCTCCCGTACTCTATTAGTCTCCATTGACTCAGTTTTGATTCTTATTTCGTGCAGAATGCTGGTCTATGAATATGTGAACAATGGCAACTTAGAGCAGTGGCTTCATGGTGCTATGCGCCAATACGGTAATTTGACTTGGGAAGCCCGAATGAAGGTTCTTCTTGGTACTGCTAAGGCGTAAGTCCTTTTCTTTTCATTTTGTTTTCGACGCTCGGAATTTTTCATGTATTATGTTATTCTATAGTGTTCTTTGTACGGTTAAGTTGACAAATAGTGTTCAAATATTGCGTTCAGGCTTGCATATTTGCATGAAGCAATAGAACCAAAAGTAGTGCACCGCGACATAAAATCTGGCAATATCTTGATTGATGACGAGTTCAATGCCAAGGTTTCTGATTTTGGATTGGCCAAGCTCTTGGATTCAGGAGAAAGTCACATAACCACCAGAGTTATGGGAACATTTGGGTAATGTGTGCAATTATATACCGAAATCCCCTCTTTTTTTCTAAATACCCCTAAATCTTAAAACATTTTCTGATTAAAGGTTCCATTTGTACAACTAAAAGACTGTCCCTCTATTTGGTTTACAGTTATGTGGCCCCAGAATATGCTAATACTGGCATGTTAAATGAAAAGAGTGATATTTATAGTTTTGGCGTTCTCCTGCTTGAAGCAGTAACCGGAAGGGATCCTGTTGATTACAGTCGGCCTGCTAATGAGGTACTTTACTCTTTGAAATTGTTGGTTATGACTCTAAGTTGCATGCCTCTCCACCCCCCCTCTCTTTCTATGTATGTATACGCATCATCAACAGGAAAAAAGAAAAAAGAAAAGCGAAAAGACAGAATAGAAAAAACCACCCACCCTAGCATGTGTGGTGCTTATTTGAATAATTAACACACCAGTATGTTCCATCAGTGATCACATCCTGTGTTCATGGCAGGTCAATCTTGTTGATTCTCTCTCTCTCTCTCGCTCTCTCTCTATGTGTATGTATAACATCATCAACAGGAAAAAAAAAGAAACGCAAAATGACAGAATAGACGAAACCACCCACCCTACCATGTGTGGTGCTTCTTTGAATAATTAACACACCAGTGTATTCCATCAGTGATCACTTCCTGTGTTCATGGCAGGTCAATCTTGTTGAGTGGCTTAAAATTATGGTAGGGAATAGAAGAGCTGAGGAAGTTGTGGATGCAAACCTTGAAGTTAAACCTGCAACGCGTGCCCTAAAACGTGCCCTTCTGGTTGCCTTAAGGTGTGTTGATCCAGACTCAGAGAAACGGCCCAAAATGAGTCAAGTTGTTCGAATGCTTGAAGCTGATGAATTCCCTTATCGCGAGGTGCGGATAAACTCCTGTTGTGTTTACCTTATCTGCATTTTGATGAATTTCAGGATTTTAACAAACACCCACTATGGAATGACACCTCATGAGTCACGACTACAAAAAGATTGCAGAAATGAATCTATTGTTCTCTAATAATTGTTAACACTTGCTAACGAAACACCTGTTTACTTTTCAAAATGGAAAAAAGGCAGCATCCATTGAAATTTGGTCTGCCACTGTACTGCCACTCAAAACCTTGTCCACCGCGCCGAGTTAGTTTACATTGTAAAAAGCTATCTTGGTGGGCATATGCTAAGCTATGCATTATTTCAGGATATTTTGACTTGTATAAAGGTATTTCTTGATTTCTCACACTTAAACTCCTAAAACATGTGTGGCTAGGCTGTGTGTCAGTGATGTACGGTGATGAAAATCACATAAATTGGCATATGGATCTGCCACCATTTTTGGTATTAGAGAGTTACATCTGACACGACGTGATGTCTTTGAAATGTGACCTTTGTATCTATTTCCCTGGTTCACTAATTGCTATCTCAAACTTACGTAACCCTTGCTAATATCCTGAAATAGAGAATTCATTCCACTATTTTCTTGTTGGAGTTTTGTTTGTTGTTATTTGGCAATGCTTCTATTCTCATAAACGTATTTATGGCAATACACAAATGCCTGTGTGCAAATTTGGGAACTTTAGACAGTACTATGCACATATATATGCATGACTTGTGAGGGCTTACTCAGTTCATCCAACAGACTAGCCTGATGCTTCCTTCAAAGACTTTAGCTAGCCTCTCACACGTTTCTGCTATCTGACACTCTTGCCATTTTTTGTCATGTTATTTGGGGACGTAATTTTTTTACCTAGTCATATTATTCATTAGTTAATGATAAAATAATAATCCCCTTTCTCCATATCCCTCTTTCTCGCTCCTTTTGTCGGAGTGTAATTGGAAGGAAGGATGGTTGTTGAAATGGCCGGCTAGCTGCATAGAAACACAGATGTAGAAGCGACTTTTGTTTTCAAATGCAACTGGAGCTTTTTCCATACTTCAGTGTACACATTCATAGACTGCATTGCAATGAATTTTCAATCGAAAATGACGGTGGACAACTGCTTTTTTAGGCGTATTGATACAAAGCTTGTTACCCTTTTTGCCATTTTAGAATTTTGTGTCTTAGACTTGAACTGTCTGTCTGCAGGACCGGAGGAACAGGAGAACCCGCACTGCAAGCATGGAAATAGAATGTGCTGTGAAGGAGAGTTTTGGTTCACCTGATAATGACCAAAGCAGGGTCGAGCAGTCTGGGAATCATACATCTGATCAGATGGCTCGCGCATAGGTACCCACACCTGTGGAAAATCACCTCTGTAGTTTTGGAAAAACTCCGGTAATCCTTAAATAGATGAAAATACATTTCGTGTTACTTTTCGGAGAAAATTATGCATGTCGTAGAGCAACTCGATGCAGATTAGCCCATTTGAAATTCTTGAACCATTGGCAGTTATTTTCTTTTTTCTTTTACTGACTTCTCCAGCATATATGATCAGAAGGATTGATAAGAACAGCAATATTTAGTAGAGATGGAGAGGAGCAGAAAGAGATGCTTGTATAGGTTGTTTTTGGAGAGAATTTGGATGTCTTCTGTTTAAGATCATGATTATTATTCATTTCTTTCTTTCTTTCTTTTTTTTTCCTATTTTGTCTTTTTTGCTTTTAGGTTGGCCTTTTTTCTACCATGTCAAGTTTCTTGTGTTGTCTTTTTATGATAATTTAAACCATTTTTATAGCTGTCACCAAAGTATTGAATCATATGTCCTTTTTTTCCCCTTTCTCTCTTCTCTCTTTTTGCTTGCATGCTCCACTGCAGGTGATGATGCTTACCACACAGAATATGTTGCCTTTTCTTTTGATATCCCATTCTCTGCTATCTGTTTTCATGTACATGAACTGTAATAAATCTAAACACTTATGTGTGTCAGGAGCTGTCTAATGCTTGCGGGTCTCACACGGACATGGTGATCCTGCTGTGTACTGCTCATAGTGGTGTTCTGCGTATTAAAATAACGTCTTTTTGATGTTCCAAACACTTCCCTAAAATTGCTTGAATACCGGACTACTGTATGGGCAGTTTTGGGCATCAAAACAACATCGTTTTTGCACCTAACACACCTTGTGCGCAATGCACAACAGTCTCCGGGTGCATCTCACACTGTTCACACAGGGTCTATAAGCATCGGATTTTTCTGTTTGCATCGGACAATTCTTTTGATCTCTCATTCTTTACTATCTCGTTTTCATTTACATGTGAACTGGCAAATCTAAAAACTAAGGTATCGGGACCCATTTTGATCATCTGTCTCACACGATTCACGTATGATTCACATGCATGGATTATTATTTGGATGTCTCTGAACATACGCATACGTAGCTTTTTCCTCCTCTTCTCTCTCTCTCTCTCGCAATTAGCACGCCTCATGTATTCAATTTATTGGGCCCTGATGCTCATGGGTGTAACGCGATTCGCCTAGGGTTCACACTCATCGAAATCTTCTAGATATATCTGTACTTGTATGTCTTTGAACATGTGTATACCGAACATTTTCCTATGTTGTAAAGTAGCATGCCTCAGGTATTCAATGCATCTTACATGTCCAGTAAAAATAAATCTAAACACTACTGTATTGGGAGTAGTTTGAAGCTTGTGGGTATCACACGATTCACATAGAGTTTTTACGCATCGATTAATTTTAAATACATTTGTATTTGAACATTTAGGAACATGTGTATGCCAAGCATTTCCTCCTCCCTTTCTCTCTCTCTCAAACTAGGATGTCTCGTGTATTCAATGCATCTTGTAAAAATCTCATTCCAACTAATAATTGGAAGCATCAGCTTACTGATCTGATGATAGTTTATGGATTTACACATGTTGTGGGGCCAGTTTCTGCTGTGACATGTTATTGTGGGCTCTCTTTGCTTTTCTTAGCTTATTTGACAGTGACCACCATGGGAGGAGAAACAGAGTGGCGATGTGGCCTCCATGTTTTGAAACCCTATGAGTTCAGCTTTTGACTTTTTTGTTCCACAACTCTCTACAACGGCCATATTTTGATTGTCTTCTGGAATATTGTGTCATCCTTGCATAATTTTCATATACACTACAATAAGCGCAAAATCGTGCATGGAAGCATGAAATCTCTTATTGAATTTCGATTTGTCATTAAGCTTGAAAGTTTGAATGTGAGTTAAAGTTTAACCAGGTTCTGCATATTGAATAAAACCTTTATAGCTGCTGCATATTGAAAGTTTAACCTTTATAGTATTGATGTGAATTTTTGTTGTTTTCAAATGCGGAGCTTCTATGTTATTAAAATGCGGAGCTTCTATTTTTTTATCAAATTTTGATGATTTGAACCGTTTAATGTATTCAAAATATGTTTTTAAGGGTACCCACGAGAAATTGGCTTAAAACAATATCCGAAAAAACTTGATCCAAGTGATTTTTTATAAATCCTAATAGTAACAGTTTTATAAAAAATTGATTGGTTCAAACTCTATCCGATAATATTCTGAGCTAATTTCTAACGGTTATCTTTAAAAATATATTTTAAACACATTGAACTGTTTGAATTATTAATATTTGATCAGAAAGTAGAAAGTTTTCATTTTAACAACGTGAGAAATTGCTAATTAAAAGTTGAGAGAGAGAGAGAGAGAGAGAGAGAGAGAGAGAGTGTGTGTGTGTGTGTGTTCAATATGCAGCAGCTATAAAGGTTTTATTCTTGAAATTTGGATTCTCCATTGGGTTAGTTCAAAAATAATGAATTGTAACGGGTAGAAGCCCATAAAATAGATGTGGAGTTTTGGGAAGGGGGATAGCGATTTCCAAACTCCTAGGTACTGTTTGATTGTCCCCAAAAAATGAACTGGGACTTTTAATGTCACTTATTGCCCAAATTAGACAATTACTTGTGTTTGGTCTCCAAAATAAGTTTAAAAAAAACTGAAAATAATTAATTTTAATTGCATATAGACACAGGATTTGATTATTTTGATAACAAATTAATAAGATGCTTATCTAAAGCTGATAAATCAAACGAATTTTTGTAGTTGCCAATGAATTGGTATAGCTTTATTTGGTATATCCAAAAAAGTGAAATGTGAGGTGTACAGCTATATTTTCGTATGAAATTATTTTTTCCCCTTTTTGATGGTGAGGTAAACATTGTTACATCAATTCTCTTCATTTTCAACTCTTTTATTAAAAAGAAATATACAAAAATTCATTTTCAACTCGATTAGTGAGATCAAAATCTTAACTAAATTATATGACAAATATTCTTTTAATAGGTGATAATTATGAATTCTTACTTGCATATAAATTTAAAACAACACCAAACGACTTTTATCACTTAAGAAAAGATATAAAAAAGAGTCATTTGTTAAGTAAAAAATTAAGATATGTTTAAACTATCGATGTGTAAAATATCATTCATCAATTTTTTTTAAATGCAAAATAATTTTATTGTACATTCTTTATTTAGATAAAATGCTTGATACATTTTTATACACTAGGTGAAATGTTTAGCTCAATTTTCATACTTTTTAGGGTAATTTTTATGAAATACTTGGGGCAATAATATCATAATTTTAATGGGGTCAAAATCACTAATTAATTTTAGTTGAGGGGGTAAAGTGCTGGATCTGCCCCTGTTACAATTATGCCACATGTCGTAAAATAATTACTTGGTTCTGCTTTCTTTGTGGATCTCATGTAATCGCAATATTCTTTTTTTTTTTTTTGGTGTTTATACTATAAATTTTAAAATATTATAAATTTTATTATATAAGCCGATTTTTAAAAATATTATATTTTGACAATCTACTCAACAAGATCTGTCAAACAAGTCAGTGGAAGCACAATCTACTCAACACGATCTATCAATATAATATTTTTAAAATATAATATTTATTAAAAATATTATATTTTGGAAGGGGAATAGTGATTTCCTATGAATTTTGTGTTCAATTCACAAAGCTATACTTAACTATTTATTATACCTTTATGAATTTATATTCAATGTTGTATTTTTTCGTTAAGACGATGTACAATGCCTTCATGAATTGAAAATAAATTCTACCCTGTAAATAGTTGGTTATTTTAGTTTAGTTCAGTTCACAAATTTGGCACAATTTTGGATTATATTTGCAATTTTGGTAGAATTATATATTGGGCTGGATCTGGGGACACATAAAAATACACACCATCTCAGCCATTAAATCCAACGGCTGAGATTAAAAAAAAAAAAACATCTCTCCTCCCTCTAATTATTTACCTATTAACACTATCTATACTTCTCCCCTCTCCACAATTTTTCCCTCACAATCTTCGGCAGACCCCGAAGGAGGCCAGTATATTTGGATGCTCTTTCTCTCTGCACATATATGGTCATGGAATATTCTTTGAACCTTTGTCTACTATAACCTGGAAATACAAGTTTATGGATTCCTGAAAAACCTTCTAACGAGTAGATTCATTGGAACCCTTAATGTTAGTCGATTAATAAAAATGCAGCACACCCGGATCTATAGTTTATTTTTTTGTTTCCTGAATACCCTTTTTTGATGGTAACACAGAAACTTGGGGATGTAATTGGCTTCTTTGAGATATTCACCGCGTTTTCGAGACCAATTCCCAGATTTGAATTCGAGTATGGTCATTGCTTCAGTTACCAAAACCCTTCACACACAGTCAATTAACTTCAAAGGAGAGGATGGCAAAAGAAAAAATTATCAACTTGATGTATGATTTAACCTAATACAGTGGAAGAAGACCATAAAATCGAGAGCTGGATATTATAAATGTTACTTATTTTTAACTCAAAGTAGAGGGGTCTCTCGGCGACGGGTCTGCTGGAAATTGCGAGAGGAAAATTGTGGAGGAGTGGAGAAGTATAAATAGGGTTAACAAGTAAAGAATTAGAGGGAGGAGAGATGTTTTTTTTTTAATCTCAGCCGTTGGATTTAACGGTTGAGATGATATGTACTTTTACGTGTTTTTTTATGTGTCCCCAGATCCGGCCCGATTATATATATGTCTATTTTAGTAAAGAAATGAGAAACGAAAGGTAAAAGCAGCCACGTTTTGCCTGTAACTAGTACCATATTTTTTAATAGTAATATATTATTTTTATTTTTCTTAATGTACGTTATTCAACAAACTCGACTCGATTAATAATAATTCATACAGAAATTAACTAAACACTTTGGCACATATTCTCAAAATATTATAGAAAAAATATATAGACGATCGAATTTGTGAATTATGTGTGTGTTCATTTCAAAATAAGCGGTATGTGAAAGAAAAAGGTATGTGAATTTGTGAGGGTGTGTAAGTTTGTTATAAGAGGGTGTAAATTGTGAATGAAGGTGCACGCGAGGGTGTGTGAATTTATGAATTTAGAGTGTGCGAATTTGTGAATGAACAAGTATGTGAGTTGTACGAATATATTTATGGGGGGGCGTAAATTTATGAATGAATATGTATGTGAGAGTATGATTTTGTGAATCATGGGTGTATGAAATTATGAATGAGGTAGTATGTGGGGGTATATGAATTTGTGCAAGATGGCGTATGTGAGGGTGCATATGGAGTTGTTTATTATTATGCGTGAATTAGTAAATTAGGGGGTATGTGGGTGTGAATTTCTTTGAGAGGAGGTGTGAATTTATGAATGATGGAGTATGTGAAGTTATAAATAAGGGCTATGCAAGAGTGTCCGAGTTTTTAAATGAGGGAAGATGTGAGGGTGTGTGAATTTGTTTTATGAGGGCTTGTGAATTTGTGGATCATGGTGCCTCTGAGGGTGTGAGAGTTTGTAAATAAAGAAGTATGGAGGGGTATGTGAATTTATATATGTATGGGTATGTGAGTACATTTGAAATTTTGAATGAGGGAGTAGGCGAGTGTGTGTTAATTGGTGAAGGAGGGGGCATGTGAGGGTGTGTAAATTTTTTAATTGGGAGTATGTGGATAGGTGAATTGAGAATATATATAAGTGTGTGTGAATTTGTTAATGGGGAGTATGTAGGGACATGCGAATTTATGAACGAGGGAATATGTGAGGGTGTCTAAATTTATTTATGAGGGGGTGTGAATTCATGAAGGATGGTGTATGTGAGGTTGTGTGAATTTCTAAATTGGGAGTGTCTGAAATTCCAAGTGAGGTATATGTGGAGGTGTGTGGATTTGTGAATGCGAGGGTTATGGGAAGGTGTTTAAATTTGTAAATAAAGGGATATATGAATTTTGTGAATGAGGTAGTATGTGAAGGTGTGTGAAATTGTGTGAAGTTGTGCATTAGGAATGCGTGAATGCATGAATTTAGGGGAATGTGAGGATGTGTAAATTTGTGAATGATGGGGTATGTCAGGGTGAGTGAAGTTGTGTATTGCGGGTGTGTGAATTTGTGAAATATGGAATATATGAGGCTGTGTGAATTTATTTAAGATGACGTGTGAATTTATGAATGAGAAAATATATGCAGGTATGTGATTTTTTAATAACGGGTATTTCGGGGTGTGTTAATTTTCGAATGAGGGAGTAAGTGAGGTGTGAAAGTGTGCGGATTTGAATCTGGATGTATGTGAAAGTGTGCGGATTTGTAAACAAGAGAGTATGTAAGGGGGTATGAATTTTTGGATGAGTATATATAAGGGGGTGTAAATTTTGTGAATGAGGGTGTTTGTGAGGGTGTATAAACTTGTGAATTGAGAGTATGTGAATTTGTAAATTGTGAATGTAATGCGAATTTGTGAATTTGAGGGTATGTGATGGTGTTTGAATTTATAAAAGGTTCGTTATGCTATAAGTTCTCGGTAGACAGGTTTTTATACTATCGATCCATCAAAATAAGTCTCAACTTTTAAAGTCTATTGTATCAAATTGGACAAAACTATCTTTATTATACACCACAGTAAGTTTTTTTTGTTTTTATTCATGTTTTGTTGCATTTGTTATTTTTACATTAATTTTTTGTGGATATTAGTTCATCTCCCCAACAGAAATCTAAAAAGTATAAAATTATATCTAAAATTAAAAAAAATCACTAAAGATAAAAAAATAAGCCTAAATAACCGTTGTTTTAATTTATTTTTTGTCTTTTATGAATTTATTTTTAGTTTTTGAATGTAATTTTATATTTTTCTGAACATCTCTTACCGAAACGAACCAACAACCATTACAAATTTGATGCAAAATAAAAATTCTAAAAAAAATTCAAATAAGGACAAAAAATATAATCAAACAATAATTCAATAATTACTATTATGTGTGGTGAGGTTGCGATTAAAATAATTAGTAAAGATGAAAAATAAGGCAAAACAAGCATTGTTTTACATTTTTTTGTCTTTTATATTTTTTTTAGTTTTTAGACGTAATTTTATATTTTTCTAAAATCTCTTGTCGAAACGACTAATAACCATTAAAAAAATTGAAGTAAACTAAAAAATTATAAAAGAAAATCCAATAAGTACAAAAAACATAATCAGACAATAATTCAATAATTACAATTGTGTGTGGTGGGGTCATGATTTGTATTTCAATGAGTTATTAAGATTTTGGAATTCTCAGTCAAAAGTCTGAAGCGAGGGACTCCTAATGCAATTAATCCATCTATAATTATATTAGTGATAGAAGTAATTTTGACACATCATTTCAAAATACTCTTACATGTTTTAAAAGGAGAAACATTTAACAGTAAAAGTCATGAATTACATTTGAGTTAAAAATGTTTAAATCAGGAGTTTACCATTTCGGAAACCATTATCGTCTAATGGCGAGTTCTAATTAAAAAAAATACGTATAAAACTTCCTACAATAATTTATTTTGGTGTATTTGTTATTAAAAAGGGAGAGAGCCCAATAGAAATAAAAATATACGTAGGTTGCAACATTATACCACTTTTTTGTTATTGCTTATTACTTTTTTTTATTATTAGACATGTGTTTTTTCTTCTTTTTAATGTTATTATTGGTTGGTGGGGTTTATTTTCAATCTATTTTAAAGACAGTGCTTTCTGTTACTCCATTTAGTTATTTGACAATATTATCAAATAATATTAATTCATCTAATAATATTATCATATTACATTATTTGATAATATTATCAGATAACATAAAAATTATTTTTAATATTTTTTCTTATTTTTTATCTACTTTAAAAATAATATTTTCTGTTACTCTATGTTTTATTATTTGATAACATTAATTCATTAAATAGATAGGTTGCTTGTTAAAGACATAAAAATTGTAATACCCGACATTTTTTTTATGGGAAAACAAAAAAAAAATAGTAATGTTTAATTAAACTATAATTATTTTATTTATTTATTTAAATAGTAGGTTAGCTGTTATTTAATTTTCTAAATGGACGATTGA
>JABCMJ010009113.1:0-34052 GCA_014822125.1 Arbutus unedo | reverse complement strand
TTTCAACCCACTCCTTGATTGGCTGAGGGACGTTTGGAAACGCTGTCCATTGTGGGATGTAAGTCTCAGGAAGTTTTGACCAGGTGTAGTCTACTGCGAATAAGCAAGGTTTGTTCCTAGTTAGTTGGTGTGGTAGACTCTGAGTCAATCGGTTTGGCGTAATCTCCCTCTTTTTAATATGGCATAATGATTGTTTGGCGTAATCTCTCTCCTTCTCGGCCTCTTTTTCCTCATCCTAACCAGCCTTCTCCAGGTCAACCACTGTCACTTTGGACTTCTTCGCCACATGTTTTATTGACTTGTGCTTTTTGGCCACTTTAGAGTCAATAAGTGGCCTCTTCGAAGCCTTATTCTTCTTAGTGGATGCCCATGGAACCATAAACAAATAGAACACATTAGAAAGATATGGAAACCTTTTCCAAGAGCAATGGTGCGGAAAAAAAAATCAGATGTATATGTCATGGGTTAGGACCAAGAGAGCGAGTATGGAGAAGAGAGGGGGTCATTAGAGTGGGACAAGAATGAGGAGCTTTTTTCTTCAATTTTCTAATGAAAGCCACCCCATTCTTTAGGAATAGCAAGGACAATAGAGACGGATGATTGGGTTGGATCACCCCATAGGCGGATCACTCTCGTCAGCTTCTCAAGTAGAATCTCTCCCAGTCCAAACTCCCAATCGTTGCCCCCAATAAAGAAATACTTGTCTTTCTAGCCTTTGTTGGAAGATGAAATCTTGATAATCAAGTATAATTAGGTTGGGGCCACCCTGAGACTGAAAATTCCATTTGACCAGCTCTGCTCTGACCTCATTGAGAAAGTAACAAAAGAAGAACTCCGTGACCATCAAGGCTTTTCCCCATTGCTTGCTTGATGCCAGAACATAATAAATCGAAACCAATAATCTCCAAGCATTCGACATTAGTTGGCCTGATGCCAAATAGAGACAATGGAGGATCTCTCGAGTGAGGGGTGGAAAGGAAAGTGTAACCCACATTGAAAGTTGCTTTTGCACAAGAAAACTTCACGTTGTCGATAGGGCTGGCCATCGCAATAGGAGTCACATAACCCACATTATCTAGGAGCAAATAGGCAGCTCAGATCCTGTCCAGATCTTGATTAGAAAACACAAAGGCAATGCCCTCAGTGTAAAAGTGCTAATTTCTCGGGTTGTCGACAGGGCTAACCATCGCAATAGGAGTCAGGTTGAGGACACCTTTCTCCCAAAGCTCTGAAGAAGAAGAAGAAGAATCAGTATCCAAGTCGATGGGTTGTTGGGGGTTCCGTCTATGTCCTTGAAATGCTTGAACAGAGCAAATGCAAATATGGAACTAGCGGCATTGAGGAACTGGAGATCTCCGGTCCATAGATCAATGGGGGGGGGGGGGGGCAATTCGCAAGAAACCTCTAAGGAACATTGAAAACAGCTATACGGGTGTGAAACAGATAGAGTTTGGGAGAAGGCCTTGTCAAAGAATGGTGGAGAGGCGGAATCCAAGGTGAAAGGATTGGGTGACGACCAAAAGGGGTGATAGAAACACACAACAAATAAGTACTGAAAAAATAACGGTGGGGAAGTTTTCAACAAAAAAACATTGTTAAAGGGGAAAATTCTCACACAAAGCAGTAAGAATGACATAGTAATCATGGTCGTCAAATGTGAAAAAATGTAAATGGTAAGGATGGCACTGTGTCGCAATAACGACACGCATATATGTGGGTAGTCACTAGGCATGGGCGTGATCTTTGGGAAAGACTGGAGATCTTGACACAAGGAAGAACGAGCGGTGGGGGTGAGGAAACTAATAGACTTGCATTTAATGCCTAAGGTAACTGCCGCTTCTAAATTTTGAGAATTATTCCCTGCGTCCAAGCCCGAGCCTTGATTAGGGAATGGGGGACAACTGATGAGTCTGGTTTGACTCTGGAGCGATCAGCAACTAACACACTCTCCAGACCGACCTGAGTCTTTGATGTTATCATTAACGCACCAAAAATATATTTATAATTTAAAGATTTATTTCTAATTTAATGGAGAGGTTGAAAGATTTGTTTGATGAACTATAAATAAAATTGGCAACTAGGATAAAAATTAAGAAACTAAACAAAATTAGGATTTTGGAAACTTTGGTAGAAAAACAGGCTAGGATTTTGATTTCACTCCTTCAATCTTCGATTCAAAGTTCTACTCAACTCCTGTAGAAGGATTATCCAGATTCATACACAACTATCTCAACATAGCACGGATCATCTTACCGGCACGACCATATCAAGTGTGAACTGTCTCAGCAGTACGATCCGTCTAATATCATATAATCCATCTCAGAGACTATCCAGAATCATTAAAAATAATTATGATTGTGCGTGATATTATGAGTACAAACACGAGGGATAGATTGAAAAATATTGGAATATAAAAAACAACAAATCATCCACAATCATAAACCAAACGTTGAATAAAACTATAAACCGAATATGATTACATTGTTCAAAAAAGGGTTACATTGTTATCCTAGCCGAGGAGAGGCTTAGCCGGCCATGGACAGAGAAATCATCAAAGAATACATCGAATCCATGACGAACGGAAGAGATTGGATGAAGAAAGCAATGTTGCAATGCCTCCTCTAAGCCTCTCCTAGCCTCCAAAATACTAATAAAACATATGGTGGTTAATACTAAGCCCTAGACTCCATATTTATAAAGTTTCGGAGCCCTAACACGGATTTTCAAGTTCGGAGCGTTCGGACAGAAATAACATGCATCCGGATGAAAAAGACAATAGGCCAAATAGGTCAAGGCGTCCGGATGGGAGTCACGTTCGTTCGGATGGAAATTCCAGAATACTCCATTTCGCCTGTTTTGACCCCGATTTCGATCTCGAGCGTCGTTATTCCAATTGAATCCTGAAAATCTAAAATTGTGATAATTAGACATAATAAGAACACCTCGGAAACGTATCAAAGGTGCGTTAACGGATTAAGTAGATACTTTTAATTACCTATCACATCCCCCAACTTACACTTTGCTAGTGCCGAGCAAATAAAATGAACATAACATAAACAAATGCTAAGTAAAACAGAAAGGGATATGTCTTTTAAACCCCTAGGTGGCCCTGATAGGATGAGTGAAGTCTTGTGAGGGTTATCAGGATGAACACTCACAAACATTGTGAACTTTTGCTTCTACCATTCAACACTCAAGTAATCAAGCATATTTCTTGAGTTTCAACCAGGACATGTGAAGGACACACAAAGTTCTAGATCCTATCAACTAATATTGACATTCATTAACATCAAAGCTTAGAATGTGTGTGTGAATCCAACAAGCAATACTAACAATATCAAGATTAAGAAATAAATTGCCCAAATTGCCATCAGAATCATGCTTTGACTTAAATATTACCAGTTATGCACTCATCAAATAAAGCTCACAGAAATAGGCATATATATGTACTCTCATATGTGATTACAGGGGATGTTATGTAGGACATGCAAAATATCCGCAATCCATGACTTTAAAAAACGCTCAATATGACCGGTGGTCTCATAAATAGAATGCCAAATGCTGGGACAAACAGTATACCCACAATACCTTCACATATTTTCAACACCCATCAAGTCATCCCTAGAATCAAATAGGACTATATTTTCGGTTATAATGTCAGGGTAGGGAATAAGATTTCAGCTCGGTCAAGGAAAAATATGTCTCAAGACTCAGGTAATTCCACAAATCAAGTCATGGATTTAATTTTTCTGTTTCTTTTTCTTGTTAGACCTCTTCAAGTCATTGCCAAGAATTTTCAATGTTTTTCTTCCAATTGTACTCCCTTACACAGGTCCATCTCTTTTGCTCTTTTGCTCTTTTTTTTTTTTCACGATGAGTGTTCTATTCATTTATTTTCCTCTTTTGAACAACTTCGAATTTGAAATCCCTTTCAGTGGGTAGCTTAACATTCAACACCAACCCAATATTCTCGAGACATTTTGGCTATGGAGTTTAACAAAGAATAGGTATCTCATGTATAGGCTCAAAGTGGAAAATTAGGGATATGTGTATCACAAAGAGACGAAATGCTCAAATTAACAAAGATGGCCTAACATCATTTTTTAGGGACGACGAGACTTGGTCGTTTAAAGTAGTTTTCGTAGACGCAATGTGGCTTACTTGTCTATTCTGGCATTCAACCAATATGCAAAGAATAATAAGACTTTAAACAACAACCAATTTTTGTATTTTCAAGGACATTTCAAGAGTATTTGTGTTTATATCCCTCCAAAGAAGTAAAAGCTCTAAACTCACTGAGGGGTAGTCTCCACAATTGATCCTCAAGTTTTTTCAAGCAGTCTATTCTCAATTCTCAAAAATCATAGGCATGCCAAATAGGCGTGAAGTGCGAAATTCCGAGTTCAGATACAATGAAATACTCTAAACAAGTGATAGCACAATGAACTCAGATGCCAACAATATGTCCCAGCACAAAATTCACAAATATGACCTATCATCTCAAATGACTGAATAATAGACACAAAATTAAACTTTTTTTGTTTTTTGTTGTTTTTTTTATCAAAAATTAAAAGAAAGAAATTTTTGCAACTAAAAGGAAGAAATTAAGAAATAAACTACCACATCATGCATCATCCCCCAACTTAAAATTGGACAAGGCCCTCATTGGCCATATGCAAGGAAAGGGAGAGATAGCACCTGAGGATGGCGGACAACCACAACAGATGAGTGCATGGAGCGTAGGAAGCTCCCAGGAAGGCCAATGGACAGCTGTAAGTTAGTCCGTACAATAGCAAGAAAACATGAAGCGATAAATGGTAAAGGAAAGTAAAAACTTTTGTACATTAAAGAGAAGAACAAATAAAGAAGTCACTCATCATCATCATTCTCGTTCTCCTCCTCATCGACAGGCTCCTCGTAAGGAGGAAAATGCGGGGGAGCATAGGGTAGAAGAGTGGGCCAATGAGTCAGCTCATGAAGCATAGTGCGCATGTCATACATGAAGTGCGCATACTATCCCTCGAAACGGTCAAAACGGTCATGAAAATATAATTGCCTATGGTGTAGAGACCATCGTTGCCGTTGCATGGCTTGCTGGTTCTGAAGTAGGAGATTGTATTGGTCAAAGGTCATGGACCAAGGAGCATCGACATGGGACATAGGTGCGGCTGGTTGGGGCTAGTCAACTAGAGCTGGGGCGGGGGGATGCTGCCTGAGGATCGAAGCATAGCGTTATAGCTTTTGGTCCAATTGCGCTCATCGTACAGCCGCAAGGTGGTGTCTATAGCCTTATTCCTCTTAAAGGGATACCCACCTTGCGTTCTACAGACTGTAGGTATGCATAAAAGTTAGGTCACCAAGTGCGGGAAGGGAGAAGGGTGGTGGTGGATGAATCAGTCTTGAAACGCCACATTTCAAAGAAGACGATGACTGGGATGTTGAGAGGGAGCCCAAGGTGGAACGCACACAAACATTGAAGGTAATGGCGGCGGCGTTTATCTTTGTGGCCATAAGGGCACACATTGCCTAATACAAGGTTGACAAACCATAAGTGTGGCTGAAGATGAACGCGCCAAATGAAGGGATCACCATCAGGATTGCCAGTGTGCAAGGCGGCGATCATGGTGCGCGCGTCGGTATCGCATTTAGGGAGGAAAAACGTGTATTGAGGTGTCGAAAGGGCATCCCATGGCTTGAGCGATGTGCCCAGCGTCAAATTCAATGGCGTGGCCATCGACTTTGGTGTACTGGGTAGTACCAAGAGTTTCGTGGGCCAAATTTGTGTAGAATGCCTGCACCAAACAGGGATAGATAGGGGGTTAAAGGGCCAAAGAGGCATTGCAGGTTGTGTTCCTCTATCGTGGCGACACCACTTGCCGTTTTTGGATGATTGCGGAAGAAGGTGTCGACCGCAAAGGTGGTAGGGGTAATGTACCCTCGATTGGAAAAGGTGGACAGTGAGGGCATGGGATCGTCGAGGTCAGAATTGTGGTCCGAGGGCCACGGGAGAGGGCGTTTAGAACTAGAACTTGCAACCCCTTTTCCTTTATTTTGCTTTTGGCGGCCCGACATGATGATAATGTGACAAAATGATGAGCTTAATATAAAGTGCGAGCTAAATGCAAATTTTAAGTAGATTACAACAATAAGGACAAGTTACCGGAACTTCGATGAGGTCTCCAAGTCCTCCAGAAAACGGACCGAGACTGGGACTGAGAAGCTACGCCATTAGGGAGTTCGAAACAGGTGGTAGAACTGCGCGAAGAGGTGTGGTTCACCGTAGATCTGATAAAGAATGTGGAAAGGTGCATCAAAAATTATAGAGAAATCCGGTGTGTAGGGGTGATTAGGCAACGGTAAGGCGTCCGGATGGAGAAAGAATGGCGTGGTGGTGGTGTTGTGTCCGAACGGTGGAAAAGTGGAGAGGTGGTGGTGGTGGTTATGGAGTTTTGGAGAGAGAGAGAGAGAGAGACAGACAGAGAAGGGATGGGGAAAATGAATGAGAGAAAGTCTCTCACTCTCCCTAAAAAATGTTTTTTTTAACAACGAGCATCCGGACAGGAGTCACGTCCGTCCGGATGGAGATCAATTAAATATATATATATATATATATATATATATTTAAACCACAAGCAATTACCCACTACTCACATAAAAAGTAAAAAAAGAATTATCGATTACAAAAAAATTATGCAATTAATCTAGGAATTAAAACACAAACTAAGGTATATAAAACTCAGTTTAATGCCTTGAGTGGGGCAGTGTCACCAACAGATCAATCCTCCCCCAACTTGAAAGAAGCATGGGGCCCACCATGGAAATCACATGCAGCAAGCTTTCGTCACGCAAAAGGCACGGGATATACTTTTCTCTCTGATTGAAAGATTGTACCACATATGTAGCTTCAAACCAGGTGGCTATACCAAACTAGCAATAGCCGTTCGAGCACGATAAACACCAGAGGTATCTCGAACTCCATGGATTTATAGTCTCCTAGACTTCATGCAACGTTCACTCCGTCGACATATGGTTTTAGACATTGGCCATTAACTTTAAAAACTTGGTCCTCACGTGGGTTTCAAATTTCGATGGCTCCATGGTGAAAAACTCGCGAAACAATAAAGGGGCCAACCCATCGCGATTTTAATTTATCCGGAAAGAGTTTTAACCGAGAGTTGAAGAGCCACACCTTTGTACCAAGCTCGAAAGATTTTCTATGTATATGTTTATCATGAAATGCCTTGGTACATGCTTTGTAAATTCGTGCGCTCTCATATGCGTCATTCCGAAGTTCGTCAAGCTTGTTGAGCTGAAGTCAGCGATTGCATCCAGTGGCTGCCATATCGAAATTAAACTGTTTAATGGCCCACATGGCCCAATGTTTGAACTCAACTAAAAGGTGACAAGCCTTCCCGTATACCAATCGATAGGGCGACATACCTATAAGAGTTTTGAAAGCTGTACGGTAGGCCTAAAGAGCATCATTAAGGTGTAGTGACCAGTCTTTGCGATCGGGTTGAACCATTTTTTCAAGGATACGCTTGACTTCCTGATTGGACACTCCGACTTGGGTACTAGTTTGCGAATGGTAAGGCGTTACCACCTTATGAGTGATAAAATATTTTCGCACTAGGGTAGCAAAATGCTTGTTAAGAAATGGGTCCCTTCGTCACTGATGATCGCGCGGGGGTAGCCAAACCGACTAAAAATGTTACTCCGAAGGAATTTTATGACTACCTTGTGGTCGTTAGTCCGAGTGGCTACCGCTTCCACCCATTTGGAGACATAATCTACCGCTACAAGAATGTACTCATTGCCGAAAGAGTTTGGAAATGGGCCCATGAAATCAATTCCCCAAACATCGAATATCTCAACAGCCAAAATGGGGGTGAGCGGCATCATATTCCGGCGAGATATGTTCCCACTGCGCTGGCAAGGGAGACAAGTCTGACAAAATTGGTGAGCATCTTTAAACAGAGTAGGCCAGTAAAAGCCACTCTGTAAGACTTTTGCAGCAGTTTTCTTGCCACTAAAATGGCCCCGCACTTGAGAGTATGACAAAAGGTAAGAATGCTTTGCTGCTCACTCTCGGGGACACAACGACGGATCACTTGGTCAGAGCAGTATTTGAAGAGTTCTGGGTCTTCCCAAAAATAGTTACCCACCTGCGCAAAGAAACGGTCCTTGTCTTGCTTGGACCAATATGATGGGAGTGCGCCCATGGCATGGTAATTGACAATATTGGCGTACCATAGGGGTTAAGTGTGGGACATCGTGAAAAGTTGCTCGTTCGGGAACAAGTCTCTAAGGGGTAGGGTGTTAGGGGAGGAAGCAACAATGATCCGAGACAAGTGGTCGGCTACAGAATTATCAGAACCCTTCTTGTCCTGAATTTCAAAATCAAACTCTTGTAGCAAGAGAACCCACCGAATCAACCTAGGTTTGGTGTCTTTCTTAGAGAGTAAATATTGCAATGCGGCATGATCAGAATACACAATAACCTTGGACCTGAGAAGATAGGACCAGAATTTGTCTAGTGCAAAAACTACGACAAGCATCTCTTTCTCCATTGTAGTGTAATTGAGTTGAGTATTGGAGAGAGTTTTACTCACGTAGTAGATGGCATGAGGAACTTTATCCACCCATTGGCCTAAAACCGCACCAACTGCGTAGTCCGATGCGTCACACATGATCTCAAATGGAAGAGACCAATCGGGGGATCGCATGATCGGGGCAAAAGATAGGGCAGCACATAACTTCACAAAAGCTATCATACAGGTTTCATTAAAGACAAAAGGAGCATCCTTGGCGAAAAGTTCACACAAGGGCTTGGAAATTTTGCGGAAGTCTTTAAATGAAGCGATGATAGAACTCCGCATGCCCAAGAAAAGAGCGGATTTGTTTGACAGTGGAAGGTGGAGGAAGCTTAGAGATCAGATTGACTATAGCCTTGTCGACTTCAATCCTCTTTTCAGACACAACATGGCCTAGAACTATGCCTTCACGAACCATAAAATGGCTCTTTTCCCAACTGAGGACCAAGTTGGTCTCAACACATCGCTTAAGAACACACTCCAAATTTTGAAGGCACTTATCAAAAGAAGGTCCAAAGACCGAGAAGTCATCCATGAAGACCTCGAGAAACTTCTCCACCATATCAGAAAATATAGCCATCATGCACCTTTGAAAGGTCGCCAGTGTATTGCACAAGCCAAAATGCATGCGCCGATAGGCGAAGGTACCGAACGAACAGGTGAATGTTGTTTTCTCTTGGTTAATCAGGTCAACAGGAACATGATTATAGCCAGAGTAGCCATCATGAAAATAGTAGTAGCTCTGTCTTGCCAACCTTTCTTGGATTTGATCAATGATGGAAGTGGAAAATGATCCTTCCTAGTCATGGTATTTAGCTTACGATAGTCTATGCAAACGCACCGCCCAGTAGTGACTCGGATAAGGACTAACTCACCCTTATCGTTCTCAACCACGGTGATACCCGATTTCTTTGGCACCACTTGGATGGGGCTCGCCCACTTGTTGTCGGAGATGGGGTGTATAATACTTGCATCTAACAATTTGACCACCTCTTTCAAATTAGGATTTAATCTCCGTTGCATCTCACGAGAAGGTTAGGCAGACTCTCCTCAATTAATATGGTGCATGCAGACAGAGGGGTCAATACCTTTGAGATCGACAACAAACCATCCTAGTGCATTCTTATGCTTCTAAAGGACATCGACTAGTTGCCTTTCCTGCTCAGTAATAAGATCAGAGGCAATGATAGCAGGAAGGGTATCATCAGGACCTAGGAAAACGTACTTGAGATTGGCTGGGAGTGGCTTTAGCTCAAGCGATGGTGGAGCGTCAATAGAGGGCAGGGCAGGTTCACTAGATAGTGTAGGCAAGGGCTTAAATGTGGCTCACCATGTAGGAGGTGCATTATTGAGAATGAGATTAATCTCTTCCATGGTGGATTCTATATCATAGTTATCATGGCCAAAGTATGCCAAACATGCCTCAAGAGGATCTTTACAAAGAACGTAAGGAAGAGCTTCCTCGACGACCTCAGTAATGGTGTCAACTGCGAAGCAATCATCATCAGATGAAGGCTGTTTCGAGGAGTTATAAATATTGAGCCTAACGTTCATGTTGCCAAAAGATAGTTCCATCACCCCAGCCCTAACATGGATGTTGGCATTCGCAGTAGCCAAAAATGGCCGGCCAAGGATAAGAGGAGTAGTGTGCTTCGAAGAGTGGCCTTGTTCCGTATCAAGAACAATAAAATCGGCAGGAAAGAGAAATTGGTCAACTTTAACAAGAACGTCCTCAATGATCCCTCGGGGGACCTTGACTGACCGATCAGCTAATTGAAGAGTGACATTGGTAGGTTTTAACTCTCCTAACCCGAATTGCTCGTACACAGAATACGACATCAAATTAACACTAGCTCCAAGATTGAGAAGCGCCTTTTCACTGAGGTGATTGCTTATGAAGTAAGAGATAGTGGGCATTCCTGGATCAGGGAGCTTGGGAGGAGTAGTGGTGTGGAAAGCTGATGATAGCCCCTCCATACATAAGACCTTTTTATTGATATTATTGCGAGTTTTTTGCTTTTGTGTGCAAAGATCTTTTAAGAATTTAGCGTAGGAGGGTACTTGTCGAATGACATCAAACAGCGGGAGGTTGACTTTGACCTGTTTAAAAGTCTCAAGCATGTTCTCCATAGTGGCGCCCTTCTTGGAAAAAGGTGAAGGAGCTTGAAGGGCTACCAGAAAAGGAACTCGTGACACACCAGTTGGTGCCATAGTGGGATTTGTGGGAGAAGGAGGTGAAAGATTGGTTGAATGGGACACAATATCTTCCTCACCAAGGGTCGAAATTATATGAGGTTTCTTAGAAGAAGGTGAAGCCGATGACTTTTTGGGCTTAGTCTCGGGTCTAGTATCAACGACTCTACCATTGTGAAGAATGACTGCTGCTTTGGCTTGTTCATGGTAAGCATTTGGGTCTTGGTGGTCAACTTGGTATTGGCCCTTAGGGTTATTAATGGGCTGACTTGGAAGTTTGCCCTCCTCCCGTCTATTCAAAGTGTTGGCTATTTGACCAATTTGGGTTTTAAGCCAAGATATGGACTGGGAGTGAGAGTGGACAAGCTAATTGGTAGCTTCCAATCCTTGGAGTGATTTCAGCACTTGCTCCTCGAAATTTGGAGAGCTTTGTTTTTTAGGAGGAGGAGAAGGTGTTGGATTGTAAACTTGAGGCAACCTAGGGTAGGTTGCCTGGTTATTTGAGTAGCTCGGCCTCTAAGGAGGAAAAGATGGGGCTGCTTGACCGGGTTGTTTCCATGAAAAGTTCAGGTGGTTTCGCCACCCTGAATTATAGGTTTGGGAGTATGAGTCATTAGCGGGCCTAGAGTATCCTTGTGCAACTTGAACTTGCTCATGCAAGAATTCAGGGTATTGAAAGGCCGAGGGACACTCCGTTGTGTAATGGGCAGGGCTCATGCAGATGCCACACGCTTCTGCAAAGGTAGGTGGTGTGGGAGGAACCAATGGGTTATGGCCAGCGCATAGGAGTTGGTCAAGTTTTTGGCTCAAGGCAGCCACTTGTTGAGGTAAATTATCTGAGAGACGAACCTTGTGCATCCCTTTAGGCTTGGAAGAGCTTGGGACTGCTGACCTTTCATTGCATAAGGTCGAGACACGGTGTTGTGAGTTCTCGCTAAGGTTATCAAAAAACATCCATGCCTCGTCTTCTGTTTTAAGGAGGAAAGTCCCTCCACAAGATGCGTCAACCATTTAGCTGTGGGGTTCTGCCAAAACCCTCATAAAAGCATTGTACCAGCTACCACTTTGGGATAACATGGTGGTGACACATCCTAATGAGGTCATTTAACCTTTCCTACGCTTCATAAAAATTCTCACTATTCAGTTGGGTGAAACCAGTGATTACGCAGCTAAATTGGTTGGTTTTGCTCATTGAAAAGTATTTTTTTAAAAATTCTTGTTGAAGCATGTTCCAACTTGTGATTATTGTAGCAAGTAAGGAATTAAGCCAATATTTGGCTTTATCTTTCAAGGAGAAAGGGAACAAAATCATTTTAAGTGCGTCGGGATTAAAATCCCTAATGCAAATAGTCTTAGACATCCTCATTGCTGAGCCCGTAAAAACTTGGTAAGAGTTGAAGCGTGACGGATTTAATTTCATAGTGCTGAGTAGCCATAGTAGGTAAGACAATATAAGATGGCGACTCATAAGCAGTAGGTGTGAAATATTACACTAGAGGGGCCCGAGGGGCTTCCTCTTGATTTATATTACTATTCATTGTTGCACCGTCTGTATTAAAGGTAATGGGTTCAGAATTTAATGGAGGGCGTGTCCGACGTTTAGCTCTAAGGGACTCAACAATAGATTGCAAAGTCCTATCGGGGTGGTTGGCGATGGAGATTGAGATCTATGTCGATGCATGCATCAACAATGAATAATCCCCTGTCGTTACGTATTCCAAGGTCTAAAAGCCGAATAAATAGAAATTAAACTTTCAGTACTTGTTATGAAATTGCTTGAATCATTGAAGTCCGATTTGAATTTCCAACCTTGAGGGACTTGAAATACTTAACAGAAAGAAAAACAAACAAAAATAGAAAAGTCCTAGTCATAGATTAAAAATGAATCACAAAAATATGCAACCGTATTTTCTATCCCTAGCAACGGTGCCTAAATTTGATGTTGTCGTTAACGCACCAAAAATATATGTATAAAGTCAAAGCTTAAAACTAACCTGAAGGATAGTGGAAAAATCAAGATTGTCCACGGGGATAAAAAAGCTAAGTTACGATATTTTTAAAGATGTATTTCTAATTTAATGGAGAGGTTGAAAGATTTGTTTGGTGAACTATAACTAAAATTGGCAACTAGAATAAAAATTAAGAAACTAAACAAAATTAGGGTTTTGAAAACTTTGGTGGAAAAACGGACTAAGATTTTGATTTCACTCATTCTTCCCAATGTATTCAATCTTTGATTCAAAGTTCTACTCAACTCATGTAGAAGGATTATCCGGATTTATATACCGTAAAGACTATCTCGACATAGCACGGATCGTTTTACCGGCACGACCCATATCAAGTATGGATCGTCTCATCGGTACAATCTGTCAAATGTTGTATAATCCATCACCGAGACTATCTAGAATCATTAAAAATAATTATGATTGTATTTGATATCGTGAGTACAAACATGAGGGATAGATCGAAAAATATTAGAATATTAAAAACAACAAATCAACCACAATCATAAACTAAACGTTGAATAAAACTATAAACCGAATACGATTACATTGCTCAGAAAATAGTTACATCTTTACTCTAACCGAGTAGAGGCTTAGCCGGCCATGGACAGAGAAATCATCAAAGAATACGTTGAATCCATAAAGAATGGAAGAGATTAAATAAAGAAAGTAATGTTGCTATACCTCCTCTAGTCTCTCATAGCCTCCAAAATACTAATAAAATGAATGATGGTTAATACTAAAGCTTAGACTCCATATTTATAAAGTTTCGGAGCCCTAACTTGACTAAAACACAGATTTTTCAAGTTCGGAGCGTTCGGACGAAAATAACACGCGTCCAGACGAAAAAAACAATAGGCCAAATAGGCCAGGGCGTTCGGACGAGAGTCATGTCCGTCCGGACAAAAATTCCAGTAAGTTGTTCTCTTCATTTGTAGGCTCGAGCGTCCGGATGGGAGTCACGTCTATCTGGACGAAAATTTCAATAAGCAGTTCTCTTCATTTGTAAGCTCGAGCGTTCGGATGGGAGTCACGTCTGTCTGGACGGAAATTCCAATAAGCTGTTCTCTTCATTTGTAGGCTCGAGCGTCCGGACAAGAGTCACGTCTGTCCAAACAGAAATTCCAGAATACTCCATTTCGCCTATTTTGACACCGATTTTGATCCCGAGCGTCATTATTCCACTTGAATCCTGAAAATCCAAAATTGTGATAATTAGACATAATAAGAACGCCTCGGAAAGGTGCGTTAACAGATTAAATAAGTACTTTTAAGTACCTATCAGTCTCCCAGGCTGAGATGTGACTGACTGACCTAACATGCGCAAAGTTGATCGACGGGCTTCTGCCCTAGTCGGTTATTGCCCACTCGGACTTGAGTACACTACACGCAGATTGCTGAGCAGAGGAGGGTGGTACACGGATATGCCCTTGATTGCTCAGGCAATCCCGAAAAATAGTGCCCTTTACTACTTAGAATCCTAGAGATGACACCCAAAATCGACATGATAGTCTTCCAAGATGGAATGAAGGCGCCATCAGTTGCCATTGGTACGCCTGAGATTGATCCTTCTCTCAAGCCATAAAAATTTATTTACGACCACGAGATCAGTTACATTTTCATATCTACAGTCCATACACTCTCGCTTGTCCAAATTCTATGTTCACTAACTTGATCGTCGGAGACTTTTTGACCGGACAACCACTTTCAAGCACCAAACTTGCGTACATTAATACAAACTTATTACTCACAACATTACACACACACAATATATATAAAATATTAAGAATCATATAGATATTAAGGATAATATAGAGATCATGCATCAATAGAATTAAAAATTAAATTAATTTAATAAGTAAAATTAAAACTTACGTGATAACTCTAAAATTAAATCCTAATTTAAATTATCTTTTCTTGCCATTTTGTTTTGCGTAATAACAAGAATTGAATTATAATTGGAAAGTACTACGTATAATTTATAGGTTTATCTTTGTTGACCTTATTAATTATTATCTCAAATTTAAGTAGAATGTGTGGGTATGCATGTTTGTTGGAGTATATAGGAGGAGGACGGGTTCCGATCATTTTTCAAATTTTATATCAAATTAACATTCGTTCATTTTATGGAAATTGAGTCGTCAAGTCAAATGATCATAGAAAATAAGTATTGATAGTTTGATACATTATCAGAACATTTGTCTTTTGAAAAATAAACAGATTCTTTTAAGTTATATAATTCACAGTTGGCTAAGCAAAGTTAACTCTATAATCAAAGTTGACCCGAAATGGGTTGGAAATGGCCGGACCGCCGAGTGCAGTCTCTTGCTGAAGTAGAGACAATGGTCTCCGTAAGGAAATGGAGATGCGAAAGCTTTGAGGGGAAAGTTCCAAAACTTTGGAAGAGAGAAGGTTTTCTTCGAGTAATGGCTCCAAACACCAACATCCGACACTTCGCCTATGACAAATTCAAACCTATTCTAAACAGGTATGCGTGTAAGACAGTTCATTCATTTGCCACTAGGCCGCTGCATATTATTTAATTCGTACAGGTGTATATATGTATGCATTTTTGTATTTGTGTGTATATAGTATGCCATTCACGCAATCAGAAGTCGTCGTTTGTTAAAACAGTTTAGTTATGATCGAGGGGAGTGTTTATCATTGGGTCATCAGTAGTAATTTGACCAAGAAAGTTTCATTCAAGTCGTTTTTTTGGGGGATATTTTTTACAGAGACGTTGGGCTTACTAGGTCTGGAATCTGCCTTCACACTGAGTTACAGTCAACGATAGATTATGGGTATTGCAACGAGGTTTTTAAGAAGATTCATTACCCCATACTGTTATAAAAAACAAGTAGTCCGATATCTTCGAATACCCTTTTCTCAGAATATCAGTTGACTGTTTCTTGGGAGTGAACCCAAAAAACAAAAAATTTCTTCGGAAATGTGTCCCAGAATTCAGGTCTTCCTTTTTTTGATGTTCATTCAAATTTTGTTTGTAGCAGCATCAACCAATTCAGTTGATGGTAAGTTTGCCTTGAATTATTCACATTCTTTTCTTTTTTGTGTGTCTATCCCCATGTTCAATTAGGTATCACTAATCCCAAAATTAAAGTGTTTCTTGGCATAGTAATTTTCTGTTCTGTAGTTTTTATGCTTCCATTTGTATTTAGAGACATGTAAATATCTCCTGAGGAATTGAGCTGCTCTATTTGTGATATACATGGCTTTTCTTGAGTTACAATTGTGTTAAAGAACACGAAGCCACATTGAAATTGTCCTTTGACTTTTATATGTATGTATATCTTCACAAAATTTTGTTTGGAATTTGGAACGATATATGTCTTGAATACTTGAAGTAATCCTGTGGAGAAGCACTGTTGGCTCCAATTTCATTAATAATTTGTTAATTGATCATGTTGATGGTTACGATATTTCATTTACTGTTTTGAGGAGAATGAAGCAGTGCTTGACATCCAAAGATACTCCAATTGCATCTGTCTTCTGTTCTGTGGATGGAAAAAAAACTATGAGCAACTTCTTGTCATTTGCTGCTGACTTCCTATTTTATCAAATATTCCACGCTTTTTTTTTATTTCATGCTGAAATTATCTACTTGCAAAGCTCCTCTTGTTGGCTTTTAGATTTTCAGTTGTCATATGGCTTGAAGTTCACCACATAGAAATTGGGTTGTGAAAACTTTAGTTATTAACTCACCTGACACTCTAGAAATCTTTAGTACAATAAGCTAGTCTTGAATAGGTGGTCATGATAATTTTGGTACTGGGAAGTTGGAACTAGACAATGTCTAGTTATCTCTAAGAAAAGGATCAAATTTGTTCAATATAACAGTCTCTGCTATGTGGGGGATAGGTACTGAAGTTGCAATTGGCACTAATGCAGTTTTTAAAATCCTGGAGATGGATTAAATAGCTTGTACTCCTTTCTTTACGGTTCCAGCATTTTCTTTTGCATTCTCTTGGATGAATGGGATAGTTTCTATTAGAGAATTGGGTTGCCAATGATGACATAGACCTATCATTGGATTCTGATGCAGTTCTTGGTCTGAATGCACTCAAGTCTATCTGGCAGAGCACGCCACCCAACTGGCTTGGATCGGACCCTTGTGGCAGCGGCTGGGAAGGAATTTCATGCACCAACTCACGCGTGACCTCCATGTAATGCATTGGTGCCCTATTGCTTTTGGACCTTTTAGTGCTCCAAGGGGTTTTGCTTATCCAGTCTCCACAATCCTTTATCTTTATTTAACAGCTTTCAATTTCAGGACATTAGGAGGGACAAATTTGACGGGGTACCTTTCCAGTGAGATCCAGTCATTATCAGAGTTGCAATATCTGTGGGTCATCTTATTTTGATCTTGCTTTTGATCCTTACATATGTCTATGCCCTATTCTTCTTTGTCTCATTGTTTCTGCAGACTGCACTGCGGGTATCATTTGCATTTCCTCTATCATGATTGATTAGAGACATATGGGACCGATTGGATGGCGCTTTAGTTTTTGGTGTGTTAAATAGCTAGAGTGTGTTAAATAGTCGGGTGTGTTAAATAAGGTGGGGTGACCTACATGATGTTATGTTTAAGTAGGGTGTGTTAAATAATCTAGTGATTGGATGAAATATTAAAATGAGTGTGTTAAATAGCCCAGTGACTGGATAAAGCCTAAAGGGTTATTTTGGGTCTGTTAGGTAAAGAGAATGTGTATTAAATTGTCAAAAACATTTTTGCCCTTCGTTATGGATTTAATGTATTATTCCGAAAATTATATATATGCATATATATATATATATACTTATATATAATTTTATATATATTTATATCATAAGTATATACTTATATATAATTTTATATATACTTATATCATAAGTACTTATAAACATATATACTTATAATATATATATTAGAATGCTTATATATAATTTTATATATACTTGTATTATAAGTATATAAATATATATTGTATATATTACAAGTATACATATACATATTATAAGTATATATATATATGTATTTAAATATACTACAAGTATATACTTATAATACTTATAATATATATACATGCACGCGCGCGCGTATATACTTATAATAAGTTTATATACATATATATACCTATATACGTGAAATAAGTATATCTGTATATAAGTATATATATACATATAATATAAGTATATGTATATTATACTTATATACATATAAGTGTATGTATGTGCACACACACACATACATACATACATATACATATATGTATACGTATGTATATATACATATGTATGTATCATATATGTATACATACATATATATGTGTGTGTATATATATAGATGTATATATGTATCTATATGTACATACATATTTATATATATGTATGTATATATATACATATATATGTCTATGTATATATATGTACATATAGATACATACATATATATGTTTATATTGCGGGTATCATTTGCATTTCCTCTATCATGATTGATCTGTATTTCGCAGGTTGTATTTGGAGCACTTTTATATTTATAAAAATTGGTGGATTTTGTGCTACAAAGTATTCAAACACCCTAGTTGGTCACCTTGCATGGTTTTGTCTATTTTTACTTAAGACCAGAATGAGCTTGTATATCGAAGGACCAAGATGCTTTAGTTTGGATTCTCAGGTATTTGGAATGCCATAAAGTTTACAAGCACATCAATTCCAAATCTTAGACAAGAGATTCTAGGGCGTATCTTGTTGATTTGCCAAAGAGATGTCAAATGGTTGTACTTCATGGAAAGGAATACGTGATGGTAATATTCCAAGTAATCTATACCTAATAAACTAGTGATGATTCTTTGTGCAATCTGCCAAACTTCTCTAGATCAGTGTTTATAAATGTAAAATACGATGCTACGTCTAGACTTACGTACTATAAAGCTGTTTGCATAGTTCTGTGTCTAATTGTCAGTTAATGCTGTATCTTTTTTTTCCCTTGCCTGTTGTGTACCCTGGGCACACGCCATAGACACCCTTTGCATGTGTATTTACTTCCCCCTAATCTAACATGATATATCGTCCATATTAATAAGCTATTTTTTTCTTACTTCCGGGTAGTAATGAAAGAGACTACTTCTTATTTATTGAAAATTTCATACAGGGATCTATCTAACAACAAGGGTCTGACAGGAACTCTTCCATCGTCAATTGGGAATCTAAAAAATCTTTCAGTCTTGTAAGAATTTTTTTGCTGTTGCTAAGTACCATCGACTTTTTAACTTGTGTGGTTACACGCCTTACAGTTGATGACTTGCTCTTTTATTTCACACAGAATCCTTGTCGGTTGCAGTTTCTTTGGTTCAATTCCGGACTCAATAGGATCTCTGCAGCAATTAGTCTACCTGTAAGAAATCCACTTGTGTATGTGTCTAGTCTTTTAAGGAGGGTGCGAAATTACGCAATTTCTTCTGAAAGGCAATAAATCATATATATCTTCTGTTTCCCTGTTCTTTTTAAGAAGTTCAGCTGTCCTAAACGCCTTTTAACATTTTTTTGTTCTCATTCTTTGCAGATCTCTAAATTCTAATAGCTTCAGTGGGCCAATTCCACCTTCCATTGGTAATTTGTCTAGTCTTTCATGGCTGGATCTCTCCGCTAACAAGCTTAATGGAACAATTCCCATTTCTAGTGGGCCCACAACTGGTCTGGACATGCTAGTTAATACAAAGCACTTGTATGTCTTACCTCTCTTTGGAATGCGATACTTAATTTAGTATCTTCTTTCTTAATGTTCTTTTCAAATACACTAGAGGCGGAACACACGCGATGCGTGTGCAAGTCGATTATTAAATAAAAAAATAAGCCCTGGTTGTTTAATTTAAATGTTGAAGGGTTAGGGATTGAAAATCTGAATTTAAGTACACACGAGAGAGAGAGAGAGAGAGAGAGAGAGAGAGAGAGAGAGAAGTATAAGGATGGGTAATTACCAAATTAAAATCATGGGGTGCAGTGATAAGGATAGGTAGTTACTATAATAAGTATTTACTGGTTTGCCCATGGTAGTTAAAGAAGTGAGAGAGGTTTTACATTTCAGTTTTAAAAGTTTTTTGAGGATAATAATGGAAATCACTTTTGTGACATGGCTTTATGTCTAAAGTCACACCAAAATGAATAGTCCTTTCTATTAGTATAGATGTTTCTTTGTAATATCATATCATTCCATATTCTTTGTTGGTTGTTCACAGTCACCTGGGACAGAATCAGCTCCTCGGCAGCATCCCATCTCAACTATTTCAACCAAACATGAAGATGATACATTTGTAAGTTTCTTGGACTGGCTAATTGAAAGGTTCAGCTGTTTTATCACTTGAATGACCATGTGACATCTATGAAATAGAATACTATTTTAGTATTCATCTTTTTTTATCCATTCATTGTATTTAACTTCCTCTTTATCTTTTAGTTGGGATGGTATTTGTCATGAATTCTCATACAATGACTTAAAAGGGGGACATTTGATTCAGTTTCGTCGGGGGATGAAATTGAGGAGTAGATTCATGTCACTGGGAATGTGGTTCTCAACTTATTGTCGGTTTGGACATTATGTTTGTAGTTTCTAATACAAGTTATTGAGCAGAATTTTGGATAACAACCAACTTACTGGCAGCATCCCTTCCACAATAGGATATGTGCAGACTTTGGAGGTGGTGTGAGTATCTCATCACATACTCTAGAAAATATCCTGAGCTTCTTTATGGCCGTATATTCTCTTTGGATTCCAATTTGTTTTCAATTGAAAGTTTCTGCCTTTCGAACAGGCGTGTCAATGGGAATTCGCTGAATGGTTCTGTCCCTTCAAACCTGAACAACCTTACAAGCGTCAGTGAGCTGTAAGTGAAGAAAGACAAAAGTTTCCAACTTTGGCTTTCGTTTATGTTTTCTTGGAAATCAAATCATAGAAAAGTTTTTGGTAATCCCTGTTCAGGTACTTGTCCAACAATAATCTGAATGGAACTATTCCCAACCTCACAGGGATGAACCTCCTTAGCTATGTGTAAGTTGGAGCAATTTCCTTAGCTTTGTTAGTATAATCAGATGCAGAGAAACACGTTATAGCCTATAGTGTCCAGAAATTTTTCCTCCCATAAGTAACATTGTTTCCTCGTTTTCATTCATACTGCAAAAATAACTTGTCTTTGTAATTAGCATGATCCATTTGCATTTACTGATGCAGGGACATTAGCAACAATAGTTTCAATCCATCAAGTGCACCTCCATGGTTTACAAGCCTACAGGCTTTGACGACATTGTACTCTCTCTCTCTCTCTCTCTCCACAGGCACAGACACTGGCACACAAATACCCAATACATACTAACATGTGCAGGCATCTGCCACACACTACTCAACTTGAGTGGAGTCTGTAGGCCCCATCATATTTGTTCTTGAGACCTTAAACATGTTTCTTCTTACCTTCTCCCTGGCTTTGTGGTCCCACCACATGAAACAAGTGACTCCTTACTGGCCTTTTTTGGTTTATATGTCATATGGCCAAACAGTCTGAATCTTCTGACTTATCTTTTCACTATGTGGTGCTGCTAGTATTTTTCTAGGAAGGAACGGATCTCTAGGTGTATTCTCTGTTGTCCTTGATGATGGATAATTACCGCTTCCAATTATGCAATTACGTATATGTCGTATATTGATTTCTTGCAATCCTTTTTCTGTTTATGGTTAGTCTGACAGCCTTTTCATGAGGTTAACTTTATCAACAGAATCTGAATACGTTGTTAATCTAACGTTGAAATTCTCCTTATCTCTATGAGTCGATTCTCATGGCCTGTCATGGGTGATTGAATGTATTAGCATTCTTTGGTAGGTCATCAAGCTTCACCATTCACTAGATTCTTCCTAAATCTCATTACGTGTAATTCTGCCATCCAACCCTCCAGTCTTGTGACTCTTGTTTATATGAAAATGTATTACTCCCTCTGTCCCGTTTGGGAGTTCCAACTTTGTAAGGGTAAGTCTCTCTGCACTCAAATCAACATTCCAGTTTTGCCCCTTACTCCCACCTTCAGAAGTATTTGTAACCATCTGTGAGAGATAACTGAAAACCTAACAAATTTAGGTACTTCGACTTTTTAAAGTGGACAAAACATTCTGGATCATGAATTGGAAAGATGGACAAACAAAATTGGAAGGATCCATTGGGAGTGCATTCCTTAGTAGTTATAGTCATGTGCCTTTTCTGGTTTCATCAGTTAATACTAGCATATTGTCAAACAGCACATGCGATGGGCCCTCTCCTTGTTTATTCACTAATAATCTAACTAAGTGCATCGCCATTATGTAACCATGTACTGATTCTGACAGAATGATGGAACGCATACAACTTCAAGGACAAATACCGGTCAATCTCTTTAGCCTTCCTCAGCTGCAGACTGTGTGAGTTCACCGAAATATCTAAGTAGCACCGGATTTCGTTTTGTTTTTTTTTGGCTCAGTGGCACCATATATTGTTGCTGTGGATGTTTAGTACTCTAAAATGAAACAAGCATTTTGTTCAACATGAGCCCATGTCTTCTTGATACAGATCTAAGTGGCATTGGGTGATTGTTTTTTATCGTATGTTGACAGGGGACTAAGTAACAACCAGCTTAGTGGAACCTTGAATGTTGGCTCAACCTATAGCAATCAACTGACGCTCATTGATTTACAGAACAATGCGATTACAAACTATACACAAACAACGGGATCTAATATGGATGTGATGTAAGCCCTTTTCTGGATAAATGTACCTTCAGAAGTCCATTACGTTTGGAGACTCATCAATTACCTACTATAAGTTACTTTTGCTTCAGTTCTATTTTTTCGCCAAATTTTTAATTCCTTTGAAATCAAGTAATTGAACCAAGATCCATCTCCCCTAGTCCCTCATCTGACGTAAAATGGGACCGTTTACGATCTAAGTATTTCATTTCGTGATTCTCATGGATCCATGCAAACATTTAGGTTGATCTGACATTGGTATCCATTTGAAAGAACCATACTTTTCGTAAAAGTAATGAACGTTCGAATTTCAACCGTCCGCCGCTCTTAAACCATACATGATTCGACCAAGCCATTACCAATATCTGATCGGGTTGACTTCTTGAATAGATGATTTATACATTGAGAACTACAAAATGAACAGCTTGAATCGTCAATTGGGACAATGTGGATCCCGTTTTGTATCACACGAGGGATCGAGAGTGTCCTTAGTTACTATGGCTATCTCTACTTTTGTTAGCGTATTAGCATACTATCTCCTCATGGGGGTCATTTCTGTTACATCATGCAGACTGGCGGGTAACCCAATCTGTGATGGAGCTGGAGCATCACGAAGTTACTGCAAAATTCAGAATTCCAATTCCTCAAGTTTCACACCATCAAATAGTTGCACATCCATAGTTTGTGGTTCAAATGAAGTAGTGAGCCCAAACTGCAAATGCAGCTATCCATACACAGGAACTTTGCACTTCATCTCTTTCTCCTTCTCAAATTTGGACAATTCCAGTTACTACAGATTTCTTGCGGGGTCTCTGATGTCTGCCTTTCTGTCCAGTCAACTTCCAGTAGATTCAGTTGCCTTTGGCAATCCAACCATCGACATATATAATTACCTTCAGTTCACACTCAGAATCTTTCCTTCTGGTCAAGCTCAGTTCAATCGTACGGCAGTTTCTGCAATTGGAACCCTCCTCAATCGCCAACCTTTTCAGATCAATGATTATTTCGGTCCCTTCTTCTTTATTGATGAACCTTATTGTTGCTTTGCAGGTAACTGGAAATCATATTTGTGAGTTGGGTCTGATTTTTTTTAAAAGCTTATTTTTGTAGCGACGTGAACTTTTTTTTTTTTTTTTTGTAATATGGTTCGCTTCTACAAGACCAATAGGAAGAATAATATGACAAAAAATTTGAGGAAAAAAATAAAAAAAAACTGGATTTTTAACTTGTTTTTATTTGTGGTGTTATTCTTTTTAAATTTGTTAGTTCTCTTGTTCTTCTCTTCGAGACAAATTGAATTATGAGACAAAAGTTGACCCAAAATTAGTTAAATTCCAAAAAAGATGAAATAAAGAAAAAAAAGGCATCTTAAATTGTGTCAAATTCAATATAACTAAAGGCATAAAAAATTCATTTCGATAGGTTGCTCCGGTTAGCTTGGAAAAAGCCAGTGTGTCGAAAACATTTTGAAAACGTAGCTGGAACGTATTGAGATGTCAAAAGATTTTGGCAAATGTATGAAAATGTCATTGTTTGATATTTCTAATCGGACATAGTTATTTAAGGCGAGAGTTGCACCGAGACGCAAGGTTTCTTGGGGTCTAGGCGCTAGGCAAGGTTTGGGCCTCATTGAATCAAGTCATACCTAGAAAAGAGAATATAACAAACACTAGCATGCACCAATATATTGAATAGTAAACACCGAGACAATGAATTTGAGAGAGTACCACTTAAAAAACCATAAAATTTTAACAAATGTCCAGTAGTCATCAACACTTGCATAGGGAAGAACTAAAACATCCAAGTTTGAACACAGAAAAGGAAAATAAACAGCAAACATGATATATAAACACTTTTTTGCCCTTCGCGCCTTGCGTTTTACATGCGCCTCGAGCGTTAAATGCGTGCCTCTTCCAACTAGCCTTGCCTTGCGCCTCTTGAGGCACACTACCTGCGCCTCTCGCGTAGGAGCATGCCTTAGTGCGCCTTCTACAAAGGTGTAACAGTTGTAAAAAATGCTCAGTGCTTTGGTGTGTTTCATAGAGATTTCTGCATGTTCCATGCATTCCAGTGTATTGGTGGAAACATCTGGAATTTCGTGGTTTCACTTATTTTGTTTAGGTCTTCTGCGAAACAGAAATGTTTTTTATGGTTTCAATGGAACTGAGACGTAATTTTGTTCCTTGACTACGACAAACTTTTGGTCTTATGCTTAGTTGGGATTATCTATCTGTCCATCTATTTTCTTGAATAGATGCTTCCGCCGGTACAAAGAAGTCATCAAATACTGGCATTATTGCCGGAGCAGCAGTTGGTAGTTCAGTGCTCGTGTTACTGTTGATTGGTGTGGGAATTTATGCTTTTCGTCAAAAGAAAAGAGCAGAAAGAAGGAGTGAACAGAATCCTTTCGGTGAGATCAGCAATAAAACTAGTGAACAAAAACATTTTTGGCTAGATGTTGTGCAGTTTTTGAGGTTACTAATCCCTCCAATGCCATACAAAATGCAGCATCGTGGGAAAGTGATAATACCGGTGGTGACATTCCTCAGTTGAAGGGAGTGAGACTGTTCTCTTTTGAAGAACTTAAGAAATGCACGGACAACTTTTCAGAAGCCAACATCATTGGAACTGGGGGCTATGGGAAGGTATTATCCTCATGCATCTTGATATTTCTTAAAATTGCATTGTTTATGCTATTCTCCTTATTTTTTTGGTTGTACTCCAGCTATTTGCATTTTTCAGGCCCTAGGCCTAACTTGAGCCACTTTTAACACCATAACTTCAAATTCAAAATCGGCTTAATTAGGCCCCTCACTAGTAGATGGTAGGATTGATCCCTAGATTAGTTGGTCCATTGGGCCAGATACTGAGTTATCAAATAAACTTCAGGTTCAAACTGTTCAATTGAGATGATGTGATCGCTGTTTGTGTGAGAGAAAAATCTTGTAACCATGAGTTAAGTTTCTTTTCGTTATGGTCACTTTCTCTCTCTGTATCTCTCTTTATGCAAGCGTCTTAGTAGACGAATAGAATTTTGTCAGAAAGTAAAAAACAGGTCATGGTGCTTCTCTGAATAGTAGCTGGTTTCCTTTGTTGGTCAAGTCCTGAAGAAACCAACACTCTGAGATTCTGAAATCTCAAGATATTCAACCTATTTTCCATTCACCTAGTCATTTTGAAAATTGCAATGTGAAAGCCTGTGCCTTGTTAACTTTCTATTTTGGAAAAGAATAATGTTGATTAATCCTTAACTTTCTCCTAATGAATTTCTTCATCAGTACTAGATTCTCGACATCTCTCCAAAGTCTGAACTTGTCAATAGCAGATTCTCAACATTATCTTTATCTTTAATGCTGCACATTGGAGTTCTTAAAAGCTTTGGGATCTGTATATCTTTCATGTTGACAGGTTTTTAAAGGAACTATTGCCTCCGGGCAAGTAGTTGCCATCAAAAGAGCTCAACAGGGATCGTTGCAGGGTGCTCTTGAATTCAAAACAGAAATTGAGCTTCTATCTCGTATTAATCATAAGAATGTTGTCGAACTTGTTGGTTTCTGTTACGAGCAAGGTGAACAAATGCTGGTTTATGAGTATGTTCCAAATGGTGCTTTAAAGGATAATCTTTCAGGTACTGCTATTCATTTCTTGGCTTCTTTATCTAATCTTAGTAAGATTGTGATACTTGTCTTGCCTTGAGTAGTCTCTGACACTAGATATTTCTCTCTCTCTAGTGAATGGAACTATTCAGGTAATAGAAAAAGTAGCATGCCAGAACAGATAAGGAAAAGTGTCCTGTTAGTGAAACCTCAACCTATGGAGGTAGCCCCATCAATTTGATGTGAAAGTATGCAAACGGGGATCTCAGGTTGAAATTGTATGTTTGGCCTATTGTTTGAGTCCGACCTAATCTTTTTGTTTAGTGCTTTGGACTCTGGACTCAATCCAAAGTACAAGTTATGGTTTAGATTCCTTGAGATGTGGGAAGTGAAATTGAGTTACAGAAAAAAGAAGTTTCATAATTGACTTTATTTAGTGGGGGTTTGAATGAATGCAATTCAACTTTCTGGCTGAAACAAAATATTACATGAACCCTTCAGACAAATTTCTGCTGCCACTAGTTAATTCCGCATTGCTTTGATGTCTAGCCAGCCTCAATTGAAATATGAAAGAATTGAGAACTTAGGATATGTTTGGTTCGATGAAATCAATGTTGGAATCGAATGAAATCGAGATCGGAATGATTTGAATGGAATGTAATTAGAATGGTCATTCTCATTCTGATTTTTGGTTGTGCATAGAAATCAAAAAATTAGGATGATATGACTTGAATTTGGTATTTAGGTAGCGCAAGAACAAAACAATATAGCTTATTCGCTCTCAGTTCTCCCTGCACCTCCCCACACCCCAACCTTCCCCCCCCACACACACACACACACACACACACACCCTCTCTCAGAATCTCTTTCCTTAGCAATCTCTATAAAGAGTGGGTCAATCTCTCTTAACTATTTTTGTAATAGCAATCTCCGTACTGACTGGGTTGATTGAGAGAGAGGAAGAGGGAGGGTGAGGAGAGAGAGAAGACTTGAAGATCTTTATAAAATGTGGCTCAAGTGAGAGAAAGCAAAAGAGGGGGATGAGAGAGAAGACACTTTCAATTGTTTATTATAATTGTGAAATTGATATCACCGTAGTGTATTAAGGTGTATTTATCTCGCCACTAAAAAAAGGAATAGAATGGTGATTTCTTGAATTTCTAGTGAAGTGATTATTCATTTATTTGAGTGAATGGTAATTCTAATCGGAATGACAATTCTTTTAAGTTTTGGTGAACCAAACATGAGAATCACAATTCAATTGAAATAACCATTCCATTCCGACATCGATTCTATCTAACCACAGATAACGTAATGGTTATAGACTTTTTTTTTCTGTGTTTGTTTTTCTAAAATGATGAGCTATTGTTGGAACATAATCAAGGTCCATAATTTAGGTATCTATTGATGATGCATGAATATTCTTTGCAGGGAAGGCCAGAATGCAAATGGATTGGATGAGAAGGCTCAGCTTGGCACTTGATTCAGCCAGAGGTCTAGCATATTTGCATGAGCTTGCTAACCCTCCTATCATACACAGGGACATTAAATCAAATAACATCTTGCTAGATGAAAATTTAAATGCAAAAGTTGCTGATTTTGGTTTATCCAAACTCATGGGTGATAGTGGAAAGGGATATGTCAGCACTCAAGTCAAAGGGACATTGGTCAGTATTTAACCTCCTCGAAACCTTTGCTCTAGTAACATCATTGTTTTTTTTCATAACTCGGTAGCCGGCCTAATGAACTGATAATTTCGGACCAATCTCATTGTCCACTAACTAGGGGCCAATAAAAGTCAAGACAAAGCTATGTTTGGACTAGCCCAGGGATTGATATCACATGGGTGAAAATCTAACCCCACCAAAGGCTCTTGAGACCTCTGGCTGTCGGGTGACTACTATTGCGCCAAGCCATGGTGGTTGTAGTAGGCATCATTTTTACCATAGTATTTAAAGATTATTACAGTTGAAGCCAAAATTCTCAATGAGAATTTGGTGATTATATCAGAAGTTGCTTTATACCGTTGGCTTTGTTTGCAGCTGGAGTGGATTCTTGTTCTTTATTTGTTTTGGTTTTATGTCAATTTCCAAGTACTTGAGCATCTGACTTGTGTTATGTTTTTACTTTTTACGAATCACACTGAGTTTGTGTGGTATTAATGAAGTCCCAAGTAATGTTTCCAGAAAAACAAATAGTCTGATACTAGAAGCAGTTTATTTCCTATTAAATCAAGGTTTTTGGTCATTCATACTATCATTAAAGTCCTATTATCACCTCTACTTATCTTGAATGTTAGTCCGCTTGTTCGTCTTGATAAAGAAAACATGTTAATAGGTATTTAGTACTATATATTTCGGTTTCTGAAGCTTTGTTTAGATATTAGGTTCTTTGAGGGATATGTTGAAAACAAAAATGAAGGGGAAAAGGTAATGAATCAACTCAGTATCTGAATACCTTATGTCGCATCCCTTTTGTTTTTGCCCCCGCCACAAAGCTAAGATCCAAGTTATCTAACTGATTTCAATACAAACTTTGACCTCCTTGTTTGTGCTAAAAGTTTGTCTTTGATTTTGTTTCTTTCCAAACTGGTTCTTCTTTCTATGTAGGGTTACCTGGATCCTGAGTACTACATGACTCAACAGTTGACGGACAAGAGCGACGTTTACAGTTTTGGAATAGTTCTTCTGGAGCTGGTAACTGCAAGAGCACCAATAGCACGCGGAAAGCATATTGTGAAAGAGGTGAATGAGGCAATGGATAGCTCAAAAGATCCATATAACAACCTTCAAGAGATTCTTGATCCAAATCTGGACACTAATCTTGTTGGCATGGAGAAGTTTGTTGAACTGGCATTGAGTTGTGTCAGAGATTCGGGAGCAGAGCGCCCCTCTATGGGTGAGGTGGTGAGAGAAATTGAGAACATCATTCAGTTGGCTAGTTTGAGTCTCAACAACAAAACCAAACTACCCACCACTTCATCAAGTTATGAAACTGAGGGGAGCATTCACAGTCCTTATAGTGGTGATGATCTCTTCCATTATAGTATGGATTCTATGCCTTTCCGCATAGAGAGCCAGTAAACTGTGTTTGGATTGTGGATTTGTACAGAAAAAATAGAGAATTGTAGGGATACGTTGGAATCGTTTTGGAAACTTCTGTTTTTTTTAATGCATGTTGCCTTCCCAATTCATGTTCGAATTTCTAGGTAAGATAGTTGTTTCAATTGTGGATACTTGGGTAGGGAACAGTTTGGCTTTTGCAGGACACTCTCGGTTGAATGTTTTCTGTAACATGTTTATTCTGTAAATTTAGTCCTATTGTTCCTTTACAAAACCATATGGAGTTGTGATAAAAATATATGATTTTGTCTTGTGAATATCTTTGTTTTTCTTCCTTCTCTTAAATGAAAGCTTTTCTCTTATGTATTTTTGAATGTAAAAAGGAATATGAGGATCTCTTCAGGCCTTTCAAAAAATGTGCATATAGAGATTCAAAAAAGAATCGATCTGAAACGGTTTTATGTGGTGTAGAGGTGTGTGTGTCCATAGGAATATCATGAAGTGAATTACCTTTTTTTTCCTTTTTTCTTCGGGTCTTTATGCTAAAAATTCTTAATGGACAATTTTTAATACCATCAATCCATGAAAATAAATTTTAACTCTTAAATTTTATTTTATCAAATTGAACAAAAATATTCTTATTATACACTATAGTAAGTTCTTTTGTTTCTATTCATTTTTTTTTGTATTTGTTATTTTTATTACGGATATTGGTTCATCTTGACAACAAAAATCGAAAAAGTGTAAAAATATGTTCAAAATTTTAAAAAAATTACTAAAAACGAAAAATAAGTTCAAAAAACGTTATTTTGATTTATTTTTTTGTCTTTTATGAATTTTTTTTTAGTTTTGGACATAATTTTATATTTTTTTAAAATCTCTTGTTGAAACGAATTAATAACTATTAAAGAAATTGAAACAAAATAAAAAATTATAAAAAATCTCAAATAAAAACAAAAAAATAATCAAATAACATAAAGATTGCAAATAAAAATTTTGACTTTATTATTTGATTATTTTTCGTCCATATATGATTGTTTTTTTGTAATTTTTTGTCTTTCGTCAATTTTTTTTTGTGAATTATTGGTTCATTTCGATGAGAGATTTCAGAAAAATTATAAATAATGATCCAAATTTGTAAAAAGTTCAGAAAAGACAAATAATTCAAAAATATGATATTTTTGTACTTATTCATCGTCTTTAGTTGCTTTTTTAAAAAAAATTTAGACATAATTTTATACTTTTTAGATCTATTTCATCGAGATAGACCAATAATTCACAAAAAATTAAGAAACCAAAATAACAAATGCGAAAAAAATTAAATAAAGACAAAACATGCTTAAAAATAATCGAGTTAGGACAAATGAAGAGACGTAAAAATTGCAAAATAGATAAAATCATCCGTTAGAACGAAAATGCAAATAAATTATCCATTAAAAACATAAAAAATAAAAATACAAATACCATTTCAATACAACAGATAACATTATATGTTCTAATTATTGTTAATGTCTTTATTTCTGTTAAAGACATGAAGAATACAACAGATAACATTATTTGATGTTATCTTATGCAAGGATACAGAGAACAAATTATGATAGATAACTTTATCTGTTTTGGTTTATTATTGTGTTTTCACTATTATGCATGGATACGGAGATGAAACTACGACCAATAACATTATCTATTAATATGTTATGCATAAATATAGAGGTTAATTTAAAACAGATAACATTATCTATTTTTATATTATGTCAAAATACATGGTACAAATTAGACCAGATAGCCTTATCTTATGTTATCTTATGTAGAGATACAGAGAACAAATTACAACAGATAACCTTATCTGTTTTGATTTATTATTGTGTTTTTACTATCATGCAGAGATACAAAAATAAAATAACAACAGATAATATCATCTATTGGTATATTATGCAGAAATACAGCGGCCAATTTACAACAGATAACATTATCTATTTTTATATTATGTCAAAATATATAGTACAAATTAGAACAGATAACCTTATCTGATGTTATCTTCTGTAGAGATACATAGAACAAATTTCAATAGATAACCTTATCTGTTTTGATTCATTATGGTAGTTTCACTATTATATAGAAATACAAAAATAAAACTACAATAGAAAATATTATTTATTCATATGTTATGCATAAATACAGAGGCCAATTTATAACAGATGCCATTATCTGTTTTCATATTATGTCAAAATACAGAGTACAAATTACAACAGGTAACCTTATCTGTTTTAATTTATTATTGTGTTTTAACTATGTCAAAATGTTATCAGATAACTTTGTCTGTTGGTTGGCTCCTATCTCATTCATAGAGAGGTTATATATTATACGCATTATTATGTTAATATAATAGTAAGATTCAAGCATTATCAATTTAAATAAAATTAATAAGAGACTGAGAAGATAAAAGCCATGATAATTATTAAAAAAATCATGTTTTAATTTATTTTTCACATTTTTTGATTTTTTTAATTTTTGAACATGTTTTTTAATTTTTTAAAATGTCTTATCAAAATGAACTAATAATCAACAAAAAAAAATTAAGAAAAATAAAAAGTTATAAAAGACTCTGTATACCAAAAGGTCGTGAGGATAAAAATTATATTTTGACTTATTTTTCATATTTTTTAATTTAATTTAATTTAATTTTTAATTGTTGAATATATTTTTTATTTTTTTGAAATTTTTTATCCAGTCGAACCAATAATCAATAAAAAATAAATACAAAAAAATTGGTGTACAAAAATTAGAATAGATAACCTTATTTGTTTTAATTTATTACTATGTTTTTACTATCACGCAGAGATACATAAATGAAACTACAACAAATAATATTATCTGTTGATATATTGTGCATAAATACATAAACCAATTTACACAGATAATATTATCTGTTTTTATATTATGTTAAAATACAGAATACAAATTAGAACAGATAACCTTATTTGATGTTATCTTATACAAAGATACAAAAAATAAATTACAACAGATAACTTTATCTGTTTTGATTTATTATTGTGTTTTAACTATCATGCAAAGATACAAAGATGAAACTACAATATATAACATTATTTGTTTATTATTGTATCTTATGCACATAGTTCGTGAGGGCGCAATCATGTTTTGACTTATTTTTTATATTTTTTGATTTTTTTAATTTTTGAACATAGTTTTTTTAATTTTTTTAAAATTTCTTATTGACTCAAATCAATAATCAATAAAAAATAAAAAGTTACAAAAAATTAGTGTACCAAAAGGTTGTGAGGGTACAAATCATGTTTTGACTTTTTTTCTCCATATTTTTTATTTTTTAAAATTTTTGAACATAATTTTTTTATTTTTTTAGAATTTTTTATCGATACATACCAATAATCAATAAAAAAATATATGCAAAATAAAAAGTTACAAAAAAATTAGTGTACCAAAAAATTGTGAGGGTACAAATCATGTTTTGACTTTTTTTTCATATTTTTTGATTTTTTAAAAATTGTAAACATAATTTTTTTTTAGAATTTTTTATCGAGATGAACCAATAATTAATAAAAAAATATATATGCAAAATAAAAAGTTACAAAAAAATTAGTGTACTAAAAGATCGTGAGGGCACAAATTATGATTTGACTTATTTTTAATATTTTTTTAATTTTTAAACACATTTTTTTAATATTTTTTGAAATTTTTTATTGAGACGAAGAAATAATCAATAAAAAATAAATGAAAAATAAAAATTTATAAAAAAATTAGTGTACAATAGATGGTGAGAACTTTAAGATTTGTTAAAATTTAATAAATTTGTAATACGGGTAATTTTGTCAAATAAAAGACCTAACCTATTAACACTTTTAAAAGAGTGAATCTTAACTACTTGTACTTTTAAAATAGTGGATCTTAACTCAACAAACAAATTAAGCAAGACTTAATAAATTAATTAACCCCAAATTTGACTAGGTTTTTCTTGCCTCAATTTCTTAACTATATAATTGATTTTAACTTGGGTTGAACCTTAATCATTTGATCTGTTTGTTTGACTGGAATTGTGTATCAAATTGAATTATATACTTAAGATATCACATATATTAATATTTAGTGTTTGCTTAGAATTTTCACGAACCAAATTAAATGTTTGTATAGTTATGTAACATGTGAGATTACTAGCGTATTACCCGTGTTTAAGGCACTACCAGCGAAATTAAAGATGCAAATTCGACTCCGTATTAATAGGCCTATTGATCACATTAGTCTCAAAAGCACTTGACAATAAAGTCGAATTCAGACTAAATTAATCGGTCTATTGATCACATTCATGAAATCCAACTAACCTTTCAAAATTTGGTTTTTAGTATACTACCCATGTCTATAAAGCAAAAGGAATAAAATGTAATAGCACCAAACAAATTAGTTAACACCGGAAGCCACCACCCTAACACACTACTTCTCAAAACTGCACTTCCTCTTAGATCAGACAAGAGCTTTACCCAAACCGATTAGCTATAAAAAAAACCCCACTTATCCAAGATTCAATGATTAAAGTGAACACCTATGTTGCGAATAGAATATCTAATCACAAACTATATGTGAAGTAAATAAAAATGGTTAAAATAGAAATCCCGGGAAGCATCTCCATGGAACATATTATAGCTTGTGCCCGTGCCCGTTGTAACGACCCGAAAATTTAAATAATTTTTTTATTATTATTAAAATAATTTATAATTAATTAACTAGAATTTACTACTTAATTAATATTAATATAAAGAAAATCTCTCAAGTTTAAAATTTAAAATATAATAAAACAATTAAAACATTATCTCAAT
>JABCMJ010009107.1:0-13861 GCA_014822125.1 Arbutus unedo | reverse complement strand
TTCCACTAATTTGTTCAATTACCAATATAACAAAGATGTAGAATTAATGCATAAAAATTAGAGAACTAAATTAAAATTTTCATACTTGTCATGATTGCATTTACAATGTCTTAATCTTTTTTTTTTTGTAGTACTTGTGACAATTCATTTGTAACCCCTAAAATAGGATTCATCAAATGTAAATTGAACATAAATTTAAAAGACTACACCTCCTTCAATAAGCAAAAGGCTTCTAATTTTTATTTTGAAGTGGATGCAACCTCATATCAATCACATATGCAAACACGTGAAGCAAGCTAATTAAGCAAAGTGTCATAATGCAATCTCCAACGTGTATCACTAGCACAAACAAAAATGATCTATTGATTGAGACCTTGACTACTTGCAATATGATCGTTACTATGGGTTTCAATAAGTTTCATGAATTCAATTTATATATCTTGTGCCAGAAATAATCTGCACTATTTATAAATCTTTTTCCCTTTTAGAAACTTACAATCTTGTATTCGGTGCAGTAAGGTTGTACTTGCTTAGCATTTGTTGTTGATGGAGTGTTGCTGCCTTTCGGCTATGAGGATGGCATGGTTCGAGTTTGGGACACTAAAACTCATAACATTGTTCGCATCTGATGTCTCTCTCTCTCTCTCTCTCTCTCTCTCTCTCTCCTTGTGAGATTTATCATTTTTAAGACTCATCAATATGGATACATTTGATGTAAAAAGTTTCTAAAACTTTCAGTTGTCTTATTTTTGCGATAGATTAGGGTTTGTCTCTTATTTCCCTTTCTATTCTTCTTTTATGTATGCAAATACTATTATTAATTATAAAAATAACATTATTAATTATGAAAAAATTATTCATTTACTCATATTTATTATATTTTTTTCAGAAAATACCAGACAAATTGTTTATAGTTATCCATTCCTTTATAATAAATTTTCATTCTACTATACGTCGTATCTTATTATATTTACTATGTCACTTCTATAATTTTAATAGATAAAAAAGGGCCTCAATTTAAAAAAATTGATTAGTTAAAACTCTAAATCTGAGGTTAATTAACTCATTAAGTCTTACATAATTTATTTGTTGAGTTAGGATCCATTATTTTAAAAGTATAAATAGTTAGAGTCCACTATTTTAAAAGTGTTAATAGATTAGGTCATTTGGTTGACAAAATTACCCTTATTACAAATTTATTAAATTTTAACAAATTTTAAAGTCCTCACCACCTTTTGGTACAATAATTTTTTTTGTAATTTTTTATTTTTTATTTTTTATTTATTATTGGTATGTTTTGATAAGAAATTTCAAAAAAATTATAAAAATTGTGTTCAAAATTTTAAAAAATATAAAAAATAAGTCAAAACATGATTCGTGCCCTCACGGTTTTTTGGTACACCAATTTTTTTGTAATTTTTTATTTTGCATCTATTTTTTATTGATTGTTGGTTGTCTCGATAAAAAATTTTAAAAAATAAAAAAATTATGTTTAAAAATTTAAGAAAATAAAAAAATATGAAAAAAAGTCGAAACATGATTTTCGCCCTCACGACCTTTTGGTATACTAATTTTTTGTGACTTTTTATTTTGCATTTATTTTTTTTATTGATTGTTGGTTCATCTCGATAAAAAAAATTATGTTTAAAAGTTAAAAAAATGTCAAAACATGATTTGTGTCCTCACAACCTTTTAGTACACCAATTTTTTATAATTTTTTATTTTTTATTGATTATTGATTTGACTCGATAAGAAATTTTAAAAAAATAAAAAATAAAAAAATATGAAAAATAAGTCAAGACACGATTTGCACCCTCATGGCCTATGTATCTCTACATAAGATACAATAATGAATAAATAATACTATCTGTTATAAATTATCTTATATATTTATGCATAACATATCAATAGATAATATTATCTGTTGTAATTTTATCTCTATATCTTTACATGATAGTAAAAATACAATAATAAATCAAAACAGATAAGATTATCAACTGTAATTTATTTTTTGTATCTCTACATAAGATAACATCAGATCAGATTATTTGTTTTAATTTGTACTCTATATTCTGACATAATATAAAAACAGATAATGTTATCTGTTGTAAGTTGGCTTATGCATTTATGCACAACATATCAATAGATAATGTTATTTGTTGTAGTTGTATTTATATATTTCTGCATGATAGTGAAAACACAATAATAAACCAAAACAAATAAAGTTATCTATTGTAATTTTTGTACACCAATTTTTTTGTATTTATTTTTTATTGATTATTAGTTTGTCTCGATAAAAAATTTAAAAAAGTAAAAAATATGTTCAACAATTAAAAATAAAATAATATGAAAAATAAATTAAAATATAATTTCTGCCATCACAACCTTTTAGTATACTAAATTTTTTGTAATTTTTTATTTTCTCTCAATTTCTTTGTTAATTATTAGTTCGTTTCAATAAGACATTTTAAAAAATTAAAAATTATGTTTAAAAATTAAAAAAATTAAAAAAATTAAAAAATATGAAAATTAAGTCAAAACATGAATTTTTCAATAATTATCGTGACTTATGTCTTCTCAGCTTCTTATTAATTTTATTTAATTTGATAATACTTGAATCTTACTATTATATCGACGTAATAGTACATACAATATATAACCTTTGTATGAATGAGATAGGAGTCAACGGACAAAGTTATCTGATAACATTTTGATATAGTTAAAACACAATAATAAATCACAATAAATAAGGTTATCTGTTGTAATTTGTACTATGTATTTTAACATAATATGAAAACAGATAAGGTTATCTGTTGTAAATTGACATTTGTATTTATGCATAACATATGAATAAATAATGTTATTGTTGCAGTTTCATTTTTGTATCTCTGCATAATAGTGAAATCACAATAATAAACCAAAATACATAAGGTTATCTATTATAATTTATTCTCTGTATCTCTGTATAAGATAACATCAGATAAAGTTATCTGTTCTAATTTGTACTATATATTTTAACATAATATAAGAACAGATATGTTATCTGTTGTAACTTGGTCGATGTATTTCTATATAATATATCAATAGATAATGTTATTTGCTGTTTTTTCATTTTTGTATCTCTGTATAATATTGAAAATGCAATTATAAATTAAAACGGATAAAATTATCTTTTATAATTTGTTCTTTATATCTCCGCATAAGATAACATCAGATAAGATTATCTGTTCTATTTTGTAATTTATATTTTGACATAATATAAAAACAAATAATGTTATCTGTTGTAAATTGACCCATATAATTATGCAAAATAATTCAACATATAATGTTATTTGTTGTTATTTTATCTTTGTATCTCTACATAATAGTGAAAAGACAATAATAAATTAAAACAGATAAGATTATCTGTTGTAATTTATTCTCTGTATCTCTGCATAAAATAACATTAGATAAGGTTATCTGTTTTAATTTGTACTCTGTATTTTTATAAAAACAGATAATGTTATCTGTTTTAAATTGGCATCTACATTTATGCATAACATATCAATAGATAATGTTATCTGTTGTAGTTTCATCTCCATATCTCTGCATAATAGTAAAAAAATCAAAACAAATAAGGTTATCTGTTATAATTTGTTCTCTATATATTTGCATAAGATAATATCAGATAATATTATCTGTTGTAATCTTCATGTTTTTAACAGAAATAAAGACATTAACAACAATTAGAATAAATAATGTTATTTGTTGTACTGAAATGGTATTTGTGTTTTTATTCTTTATATTTTTAACAAATAATTTTATCTGTGTTTTGTTCTAATGGATGATTTTACCTATTTGCAGTCTTCATTTCTTTCTACTTGTCCTAACTCGAATATTTTTAAGCATGTTTTGTATCTATTTAATTTTTTTTGTATTTTTTGTGTTGTCTTGAGACGGACATAAAAAGTATAAAATTATGTCTAAAATTTTTAAAAAAGTCACTAAAAATGATGAATAAATACAAAACTACAATGTTATTTATCTTTTCTAAATTTTTTTCAAATTTAGATCATTATTTATAATTTTTTTTGAAACCTCTCGTCGAAATAAACCAATAATTGACGAAAGACAAAAAATTATAAAAACAGTCACATAAGGATGAAAAAATTAATCAAATAATAAAGTCAACATTTTTATTTGCGATCTTTATGATATTTGATTATTCATTTGTCCTTATTTGAGATTTTTTATAATTTTTTATTTTCCTTTAATTTTTTTAATGGTAATTGTTCCATTTCGACATGAGATTTCAGAAAAATATAAAATTATGTCCAAAAACTAAAAAAAATCATAAAAGGCAAAAAAATAAATCAAAACGTCATTTGTTTGGACTTATTTTTCTTCTTTAGTATTTTTTTTAATTTTGAACATATTTTTATACTTTTTAGATATTGTTGTCGAGATTAACTAATAAACACGAAAAATTAATGTAAAAATAACAAATGCAAAAAAAGAATGAATATAAACAAAAGAATCTATTATAGTGTATAATAAGAATATTTTTGTCCAATTTCATACAATGAACTTTAAGAGTTAAGATTTATTTTTATGGATTTATGATATTAAAAATTGTCCATCAAGGACTTTTAACATAAAGACCTTTTTTTGTTTTGCTAATGGAACGTTCCAATCACTTGGGCCTAACGATTTTGTTCTCAAATGAGCCTGACAAAAATAAAATACTCCAACAGTGGGCCAACCTGAATGACATACGCCGTCACAAATCGAAGAGTTGGCGCAACCGATTAGACATGGTTTGACTAAAAGTTCTACCAACAGACCTACTGAAACAAGTCCTAATTTTATGTTTGAAGTTTATCGCAGGTTCCAAGTTTTGAACTCTGAGAAATTTAATCTATGGAACAGGAACTGGTGATTGCTTCATCGCCGGAAGATGCCGGCATAGGTTGCTAAGACTTGCATTTCGGCGCAGAGCTCCTACGCAACCGGTCTTGCACCTCCTCTCCACATGGCCTCATATGCGTCAGCGGCCGCTTTCTCGCCTCGTTCAGCTCCATGAACCATCTGCCTTTTCTAGCTCTATTCTCTATTGGTCCTGGAACATGATCACTCTCCCTACACATGGACAAAATTGTTATATAGTGAAATCAGTTATGTACTCCTGTTACCATGGGCTATGACGATAACCTGTTTGATATGAAAATTGTTACGGCGTATAATCTTATTACTGCTTACTTCTTTCACTTGAGGAATTAGAAAATTGTATACATGCTTCGTTTGATTGCTTTAAATATGGTGCAGCATCATGCGTAAGTTAAGAGCTTTCCAGCGAAACCAATTAATCCTCTCGTTTCATACAGTGATGAGACGTATTTAGCTGGAGGAGGTGTTTCTAGGGATATCTATTTGTGGGAGGTGAATATTTGTGTCTTAGTTTGCATGTTTTCATATATTGTTATTTGCAAAAATTGGCTATTGGCAACCAGAAGAGATATTAATTTACATTGACGACAGGCTTTGGCATGATATATGCAAGTTCCGACTGGTAGACTACTTAAGAAGTGACATGCTCATTATAGAGCTGTTACTTGTTTGGTGTTCAACGATGACGAGTCGTTACTGATTTTTGGGGTAGAGGATGGAGCTGTTAGAGTCTGGTCGCTTCTCATGTACTTACTTATATTGTTTCTTGTACTTTCATTTATTATCATGATCGCGTGGTGGCCATTGCTAATTAGAAATTGCTTTCTGATTAGGATATTTGATGATATGCGGAGGGAGCAAGCCAAACATCTCTATGACTATAGCTTCTCTGAGCAGACTTTACGTGTGATTGATATAGTCACAGGTTACGGTGGATGTAATGCAATTGTAGTTTCTGCTTCGGAGGATAGAACATGCAAGTTGTGACATGTTGCCTACTGCATTTTTTGATGATTCCTTATTACACATTTATTCTCATGTCTACCTTCTACCATTCATCTTCTTAGGTTTGGAGCTTATTTCAGGGGAAGCTACTGAGAAATACTGTGTTCCCATCAGTAATTTATGGAATCGCATTGGACCCATGTGAGTATGTCTTTTATGCTGGAGGAAGAGATGGCAAGATACACATTTCTACACTCATTGCTCAAGGCACCTCAGGCAACAGTTATGGAATGCATATCATTGGTTCATTAGCTGATCATAGGTTTGTTGACTGCTCTTGTACTATGAATGTTGTGTCTTCATGGATATGCAGGTCACTACTCGCTATGCAATAAGCTATCCATCTAGCTTTCTCGTCATCCATTAATAGATTTCTGCACAAGATCGTCTATGAATTTCATCAATTACTCTTCATGCTTTATGAGCAGACATAGATATATGTTGTTATGTCTTCATGGATACACAGGTCGCTGCACTCTATGCGATAAGCACCCCCCTCTCTTTTTCCATGGGTGGTGTTTTGTGTGATTTTATCTCTCATCCATCATGACTCCTTCATTGTTAATGAGGTCCTTGCATGTTGCTAAATCAATTACACACTTGAAGAGGCCAAATGTCAAGATATGTACAGACTTTGTATTATTTAGTTATTTATATGTGTGTTCTTTCATTTTTATTTTTTTTGCTGAGGGGAAAAGGTTGGGGGAATTGAAAATATTGGAGTTGACTAAAACTAGAAGCAACTAAAAATAGAAAAACAACTTGTATAAGCAAACATCATTGTGCGATCTTCTGCATAACCAAAGCAACCAGGGATCCTCAATGATTTAACACGATCGCTAACATTGGCACAATTTAGTGGACATGTTGTTTCTTTGAAGCATTAATTCATGAATTGACTGCTTTAGATTACAAGCCTTACTAGTGATTTGAAGTTTTAAAGCAACCAAACTGTTTTAATCACATCTTGATTGATAAAAGATTTTCTTTTAGCCCTATTGTTATTAATTGGTTTCTAGATTTATATTGGTAGGTGAATGTCACATTGTTCAATAATGACATGTGGATTCAATTTATATATCTTGTGCCAGAAATAGTTTGCACTATTTATAAATCCTTTTCCCTTTTAGAAACTTACAATCTTGTATTCGGTGCAGTAAGGCTGTCACTTGCTTAGCATCTGTTGTTGATGGAGTGTTGCTGGTTTCCGGCTATGAGGATGGCATGGTTCAAGTTTGGGACACTAGAACTCATAACATTGTTCGCATTTGATGTATCTCTTTCTCTTTCTCTTTCTCTCTCTCCTTGTGAGATTTATTATTTCTTAGACTCGTCAATATAGATACATTTGACGTAAAAACTTTCTGGAGCTTTCAATTGCCTTACTTTCTTGGTAGATTAGGGTTTATTTCTTATTTCCCTTTCTATTCTTCTTTTATTTATGCAAATACTATTATTAATTAGAAAAATAACATTATTAATTATGAAAAAATCATTCACCAACTTATATTTATTATATGTTATTTTTCAAAACATACTGGACAAATTATTTATAATTATTCATCCCTTTATAATAAATTTTCATTCTACTATATGCCGTAACTTATTATATTTACTATGTCACTTTTATAATTTTGATAGATAAAAAATGGCCTTAATTTAAGAAAAATTGATTTTTTGTTTTGCTAATGGAATGTTCCAATCACTTGGGTCTAACAATTTTGTTCGCAAATGGGCCTGACAAAAATGAAATACTCCAACAGTGGGCCAAATCCGAATGACATATGCCATCACAAATTGAAGAGTTGGCGCGATTAATTAGGCACGGTTTGGCTAAAAGTTCTACCAACAGACCTACCGAAACAAGCTCTAATTTTATGTTTGAAATTTGGCACAGGTTGCAAGTTTTGAACTCTGAGAAATCAAATCAATGAAACAGGAATTGGTGATTGCTTCATCGCCGGCAGATGCCGGCATAGGTTGTTGGGACTTGCATTCTGGTGCAGAGCTCCTACGCTACCGGTCTTGCGCCTCCCCTTCACATGGCCTCATATGAGAGCTGCTTTCTGGCCTCGTCTTAGCTCTATGAACCCTCTGCCTCCTCTGGCTCCGTTCTCTATTGGTCTTGGAACAAGGTCACAGCCCTACACATGGACAAAGTTTTATACAGTGAAATCAGTTATGTACACCTGTTACCGTGGGCTACGAAGATAACCTGTTTGATATAACGCTTCTTAGAATGAAAATTACTGCGGCGTATAATCTTATTACTACTTATTTTCTTCACTTGTGGAATTAGAAAATTGTATTGATACATGCTTCGTTTGATTGTTTTAAATATGGTGCAGCCTCATGCGGAAGTTAAGAGCTTTCCAACAGAACCAATTAATCCTCTCATTTCTAACAGTGATGGGACGTATTTAGGTGGAGGAGGCGTTTCTGTGGATATCTATTTGTGGTAGGTGAATATTTGTGTTTTAGTTTGCATGTTTTCATATATCGTTATTTGCAAAAATTAGCCATTGGCAACCAGAAGAGATATTAATTTACATTGATGACAGACTTTGGCATGATATATGTAGGTTCCGACTTGTAGACTGCTTAAGAAATGGCATGTTCATTATAGAGTTGTTACTTGTTTGGTGTTCAAGGATGACCAGTCGTTATTGATTTCTGGGGCAGAGGATTGAGCTATTAGAGTTTGGTCACTTCTCATGTACTTACTTATACTGTTTATTGTGCTTTCATTTATTATCATGATCTGGCGGTGGCCATTGCTGATTAGAAATTGCTTTCTGATTAGGATATTTGATGATATGCGGAGGGAGCAAGCCAGACATCTCTATGACTATAGTTTCTCTGAGCAGACTTTACATGTGACTGATATAGTCACAGGTTACGGTGGATGTAATGCAATTATAGTTTCTACTTTGGGAAATAGAACATGCAAAGTGTGACATTTTGCCTACTGCATTTTTTGATGATTCCTTATTACACATTTATTCTTATGTTTACCTTCTACCATTCATTTTTTTCGATTAGGAGCTTATCTCAGGGGAAACTATTGAGAAATATTGTGTTCCCATCACTAATTGGTGCAATCGCATTAGACCCATGTGAGTATGTCTTTTATGTTGGAGGCAGAGATGGCAAGATATACATTGCTCCACTCACTGCTCAAGGCACCTCAAGCAACAGCTATTCAATTCATATCATTGGTTCATTAGCTAATCATAGGTTTGTTGACTGCTCTTGTACCATGAATGTTGTGTCTTCATGAATATGCAGGTCACTGCTTTCTATGCAATAAACCATCCCTCTAACTTTCTCTCCATCGATTAATAGATTTCTGTGCAAGATCGTCTATGAATTTGATCAATTACTCTTCACGCCTTATGAGCAGACATAGACTTATGTTGTTGTGTCTTCATGGATATATAGGTCACCGCACTTTATGCAATAAACACCCCCCTCTCTTTTCCATGGGTGGTGTTTTGTGTGATTTTATCTCTCATCCATCATGACTCCTTCATTGTTAATGAGGTCCTTGCATGTTGCTAAATCAATTACACACTTGAAGAGGCCAAATGTCAAATCTCTCATGTAGTGTGAAGTTTTTGGTACTTAATGTATTAGGAAACAACATAGTTAGACCTGTGGATATAATGCAAAACTTTATAATACATTATATGTGTGAGAGTCTGTGTGAGGGTATTCTTCCAATCATATCTATGAAATGTAGAGGTAGTTCATTGGATTGTTTATGATTTTGCAATTATTATACTTAAACATTTCATGATTAATGAAAAACGATGATGTTAAGTTGATAATAATGAGAACCAGTAAATATGTCCCTAATCCCTACATAGGTTCACTTTGCTTGAGTAGTTGAAGCTTGGGTTGAACATCACTTATGTATGTCCAAGAGACCTAAAAGATAGACATTACGATAACTGTTGAACCTGGTAATAGTCTTGGGGTATTTAAATATGATTTAGGAGAAACCTCTTATTCGAGGGCTAATTAGTGTGATGACTGATGTCTACGAGGGAAAAATTGAGGTTTTCTTTGAATGGTGTTATCAGGTATGATGGTGGTTGCCCAATTGTCTAGCTGCATCATAAGTGGAAGTGAGTCATCCGCACTCCATTGAATTGTAAACTCAAGCATAGAACTATAGTTAACTATAACTATCCAAAAAGAACAATTAGATAGATCCAAGGATATGTATAGACTTTGCATTATTTAGTTATTTGTATATGTGTTCTGTCATTTTTTTTTTGCTGATGGGAAAAGGTTGGAGGAATTGAAAATATTGGAGTTGACTAAAACTAGAAGTAGCTAAAAATAGAAAATAAACTTGTATAAGCAAATATCATTGTGCGATGTTTTGCATAACCAAAGCAACCAGGGATCCTCAATGATTTAACGCGATCGCTAACATTGGCACAATTTAGTGGACATGTTAGTTCTTTGAAGCATTAATTCATGAATTGACTGCTTTAGATTACAAGCCTTACTAGTGATTTGAAGTTTTAAAGCAACCAAACTGTTTTAATCACATCTAGATTTACAAAAGGTTTTCTTTTAGAGCCCTAAGCCCTATTGGTATTGATTGGTTTCTAGATTTATATTGGTAGGTGAATGTCACATTGTTCAATAATGACATGGGGATTCAATTTATATATCTTGTGCCAAAAATAGTCTGCACTATTTGTAAATCCTTTTCCCCTTTAGAAACTTACAATCTTGTATTCGGTGCAGTAAGGTTGTCACTTCCTCAGCATTTGTTGTTGATAGAGTGTTGATGGTTTCTGGCTACGAGGATGGCATGGTTCGAGTTTGGGACACTAAAACTCATAACATTGTTCGCATCTTTAGACATGGAAAATGTTTGCTGCTTACTTGACTGCATTTTGTGCTATATTGCTTCGTTATATTCCTTATTTCTGTTGATATAGATTGTGTGTCGTGTAATTGCCAAAGCAACAAACACAAGATCAAACGAAGAATAATCAAGCTAAGTGTTACGCTCTCAATTTTAAACGTATAAATAATACATATCCTTTGGACAAATCTCACAATACTCCCCAATAAGCTCAGAAAATCTATCCACGATGTTACGATAAGTTCCAAAAGATTACATCCATAGTTGGAAATCAAAATAGGGTTATAATACATTTTGCCTAAAGTGGTTAATTCATAGGTAATGAATAATTGTACACCTCAGCCTTCAAAATGCACACACAAGGCGTGCCATGCTCATCAATCTACTGCTCCAGTATAGCACTTGAAAATGAAAGAAGGGGTGAGTTACAAGCCCAGTAAGAGCATTTATACAATTATGTTATGAGTATTATGTGATGAGATATGTCTAATCAAAAGAACCATATGATGTATCTATGTAAGAGAATCAAGTGCATAACATAAAGAGAAAGTAAGAGGAATGTGAGTGCAACTAGTTAGTCACCAAGTCAATTTTCTTGTCAAACATTCCATCACATCGTGTAATTCATAATCCTCTTCATAATGTTGCTTTCAAAGATCATCTCGTAAACTATAGAAATTTTTCCAAGAATGGGTTCGGTACATTCCTAACATTCCCGAAGGAGTCTAGTTAATTCCTAGTATTCCTGAAGGAATTTAGTACCTTCCTGACATACCTGGAGGAATTCAGTACACTTTAGTTTTATATTCCTAGCATTCCCGAGAGGGGGTTTAGTACACTCTTGACATACCCAAAGGAATCTAGTACATTATTCCTAGCATGTCCAAAGGCATTGAGTACAAGGTCTACATGTATTAAGCATTTCACAACAATCATTCCATATTGTATCAAAGTTCACATAAGTCAAATGTCATATAACTAAAGATTGGCATCATTTAAACATCAACACAAACCACATATTCCTTGACTTTTCTTAAGCATTATCTGTCCTTTTTGAAACTCTCATAATTCACATTTTTTATTTCACAATTTGTCATACTAACTATCCCCGGTCTATCATGATGTATTGTACATTCGTCATTCAAGACATCCATATATAATATTCTACGCAATGTCAACAATTAGTGGAAATGTAATAGTCAAGATACACTAACGACAATTCCTATAAAGTATACAAGAAACAAGTAATGATGCATATGAATAACCCTCCGGTAAAAGGTCTCTTATTAATCTCTCTACGTCACTCCAATATATGTATCATGCAGTTCACAACAATCATTCCATATCGTATAAAAGTTCACATAAATCAAATGTCATATAACTAAAGATTAGCATCATTTAAACATCAACACAAACCACATATTCCATGACTTTTCTTAAGCATTATCTATCCTTTTCGAAACTCTCATAATTCATATTCTTCATTTCACAATTTGTTGTACTAACTATCCCCGGTCCATCATGATGCATTGTACATTCGTCATTCAAGACATCCATATATAATATTCTACGCAATGTCAACAACCAGTGGAAAGGTAATAGTCAAGATACACTAACGACAATTCCTATAGAGTATACAAGAAACAAGTAATAGTGTGTATGAATAACCATCTAGCAAAAGGTCTCTTATTAATCTTTCTACGTCACTCCAATACCAACGTATCTCAATCAATCTTATGACTATTTCGGTTCTATCATCCACGTCCTCCAATCACATACAAGGATAACAACTCACAATATAATAGACAATCTAAACAATGGGGATAATCTCCCTATCATGCTCCTCAAGTCATAGATTAACACGACGTTCTATTGTACGATAAGGCTTGAAATCAGCATAAGGAAATTCAAAGACTCCTCAAGCCACTAGAACAAAGTAAAACCTTTCTAAGATCAACTACACACAGATTAGGCATAAGCGAGGAAGGATCTTTCACACCGCTGTCTCACCGCATAGCTCAACATCAAGGTTGAATGTAGTACTCCTCTGTTACTTAGTCTCGACCTGAACAATACGTTGCACAAGTCACTACGCTATATTCTCAATCCAACAATCCACTTAACAACTTCTCGGTTCATGTAACACATCTCGTGTCAATCATCTCTCCCATCACCACACTCGACTCGTGACTAGACAAACAATGTCATGAGTATGAAATGGAATGGTATGTCAAGCAAACTCAACAATATAATTTAGGCATGTATCAATTGCACAACATTAAGAAGAATATCATGAGTACTAGAACGAACATGTAATCATTGAGTCGTTCCTTAGTCAAAATTTTGATAAATAGGAATACAAAAATTAAGTTAGTACGTTGTATTTATTGGATGGTGATATTAGCAAGATATCTTTGACAATTGTAGAGGGTTAGACCTAAGGTTGCGACGAAATATCGATTCACAAGATAACATAATAAGGTGAGTTTAAATATGACTTATTAACGCGTATGTTTATTTAAAAAAAAAGACATGAAAAGCATGTGATATTTCAACGCTTTATGTCATTTTAAGAATGAAAATGCCATGCTAGTTGTGATAAATTGTTCATATCGTGAATCAGGTGTTAATTGAGATAATATTGTTTAAATGTGTTAATGAATTCGTCACATGATGAACCGTGCGTTAAATGGGATAACATTGTCTAATGCGTTCACAAATGGTTCAAAACGGTACTCCGACCGCTAGGAGATTAGAATATAGCGAGAGGCGTGAAACAAGGTTGTTAACCACGGCCAATGTGGTTTATGAATGATGTCATTCCACGTATTCGATGATGCATAAGTGGGTAGCTCCCACTTACGAACAATTGGCAACTGTCTAAATTGAACTAAATGAGATAAGTTTGGATGAAGTCCTAGATTTCGACCTTTTGGACTATGCCGTTAATTCTGTTTATCGAGATCATTATGTTACATGCATTGTGCATATGATCAGCATGACAAACACGTAGAATTTCATATTTGAATTCACACTAGCGTT
>JABCMJ010009103.1:0-16368 GCA_014822125.1 Arbutus unedo | reverse complement strand
TCAACCATAATAAATCAAGCAAGAAAAGTGAGACAAGAACAATTTTATATAAACGCGTGTAGGAAAAATTAGATGCATAAGATCAATCAACAAAATATATGGGGTTTCATCCTTAACCTTAGTTTCAATGTTTAGCTACTCATGGAATCAATGAAACATAAATCAAAATAAAAATAAAGTTCCATCGAATAAAATATAAGCCTTACAAAAAATCAACCTTTAATGTATTTCAGCCGTGTACCGTCTTTATATTTCTTTCTTCCCGTTTTTCTCTGGCTGCCGCCCTTATTTTCTTTCTTTTTCTTCCTTCTGGTTTTGCTATTGCTGCCTCCTTAGGGTTGTTTTTTTTTCTTTTTCTTTTTCTTTTCCCCCCTTTTAAACAGCCGTGGCTGCCTTTTTTAGGGTTGTTAGCCCTTTTTCTTTTTTATTCCCTCCTCTTTTAAACAGCCCTAGGTTTAGGCCCATTCATGTCTCAACATCAAGTTTCATGAATTAAATATTATAGATGCAACTCAATTCCTTGTAGCCCAATAAGCTAATTTTGATGTTGAATAATAACTAATTTCCTTAATTGCTTATAAATATACTTAATTAAACACCATAAAAAAACTAACAACACGATAGTGAGATTGTTTTTATGTCAATATTTCGTGCTTATCAATTGTCAAGCTTTTGTTGATGACTAGACCAAGAGGAAGGTGCAAACCAACGACAATGATCAAAGTCCAAATCTCCATTTAATCAGAAACAGGTGGATCAGCTTTACAAGCTGTTTTCCAATCTTTAAAACGCTGGTCAGTCCTCCAAAAATGTGTCTTCTGGTTCATTATCCCACAGAGGTAATTTTTTGAGAGCCTTGAATACCACTTCCCGAACTAAAATTCCTTGGATTATTGACTCTGGTGCATCTGATCATATGACCGGCACTTACCATATTTTTTTCACATACTCACCTTGTGCTGGCAATCTTAAAGTTAAAATTGCAGACGGTTTACTCTCATCTGTTGTAGGAAAATGGACCACCCAAATCTTTGATTATGTAACCCTATAATCTGTCCTTCATGTTCCAAATTTGACTTGCAATTTATTATCGATTAGCCAATTGACCAGAGATTCCAACTGCTCTGCTAAATTCTTTCTCTCTTATTGTGTTTTTCAGGACTTGTTATCGGGGAAGACGATTGGCAGTGATAATAAGTGTGAGGGACTCTACTACTTTGATGAGGCCAAAATGAGTGGGCAGCTTCAAACTGCATGTGTGATTTTGCATCTGTTTCTAAGGATAGTGAAATTATGTTATGGCATTTTAGAATGGTTCATCCTAGTTTCCAATATTTGAAACATTTATTTTCTTCCATTTTCTCTAGTAAAAAGAACTTTGTTTTCCAATGTGAAATTTATCAGTTTGCTAAACATACGTACTTTATTTCCAAAATTGATATACCAACCTTGCAAACCATTTACCATGATTCATAGTGATTTATGGGGACCATCTTGTGTTCTTACTCGAACTTACACAAAATGATTTGTTGCATTTATTGATGGTCATAGTCGAGTCTGTTAGGTTTATCTTTCAAAAGGACAAAACGGATGTTCGCAATGTGTTTAAAAATTATCATTCCATGCTTCAAACGCAATTTCAAACTCAAATTCAAATTTTGCGTACTGATAACGGCATGAAATATTTTAACTATGTTTTAGGGGATTACCTTAAAAGCAATAGAATAATTCATCAAAGTTCGCGTGTCGACACTCCACAACAAAATGAGGTTTCCGAATAGAAAATCAAACATCTACTTGATGTAGCCCTTGCCTTGATGTTTACTACCAATGTGCTAAAAATGTTCTGAGGAGATACCATTATGACATTTACCTATCTCATCAACAAGATGTCTAGTCAAGTTCTTTCATTCGAAACAACTCTCGGTACCATAAAAAAATTCTTTCCTACCTCTCATCTACCCTCATATTTGCCTCTCAAGGTGTTTGGTTGTACCATATTTGTTCATGTTCACTCTCAAAATTGAACCAAATTAGATCCTAGAGCTACCAAGTGTGTATTCATTGGATATTCTCCTACAGAAAATGGCTATAAATGCTTTGATTCATCAACAAAAAAGATACTTGTTAGCCTTGATGTTACATTCTTTGAAAATACTTCATTCTTCCAAAAACCTTCCATTTAGGAGGAGATTACAAATGAAGATCATTTTTTGGACTTTGAACTTCTTCCTTTTGAATATATCCCAAACACCGATAACACCATTCCTTCCCATTCTAATATGCCATATATAGAAGGAAACTTGAACTCGGGAGGAGATGTGGAAACGCAAAATGATAGAGAGATGCTTGTTTATTCGAGGAGGCCAAAGTCAAGGCACCAAGGGAACCTCACACCTAAAGCACCAAGAGAGTCAAGCCTGGTGATAGCTCCGAGTATGACTGAGTTACCTATTAATACAAGTATTTCTAATATTCCTAAGATTGATATGCCCATTGCAATCTAGAAAAAACACTCAATCATGTACACTCCATCTCATTACCAAATTTGTATCTCATAACAATCTATCTACTATTTTTCATGCCTAAGTCTCTAATCTCAATAGTATAGAAGTTCCAAAGAATATACATGAGGCATTGGCAGTTCGCATATGGAAGAATGTAATAATGGAAGAGATGAGAGTCTTAGAGAAAAATGAAACATGGAATGTAATGGAACTATCAAGAAGAAAGAGACCCGTAGGCTGCAAATGAATGTTTCTTATGAAGTACAGAGCTGATAGAACGATGGAATGGTACAAAGCTCGCCTTGTCGCTGAGAGTTTTACACAAACTTATGGCATTGACTACGCATATATGTTCACTCTTGTGGCAAAGGTGAATACATTTTGAGTGCTCTTTTCTTTGGTAGCTAATTTAGATTAGGCTCTTCAGCAACTTGACGTAAAAAATGTGTTTTTGAATAGTAAATTAGAAGATGAAGTCTATATGAAAATTCCACTAGGCTTTAGTGAGGGATATAAAGACAACAAAGTGTGCAAATTCAATAGGTCACTTTATGGCTTCAAGCAGTCCCCTAGAGCATAGTTCGACATATTTGCCAAAGCAATAAAGAATCAATGATATCAACAAGGACAATTGGATTACACTATGTTCTTCAAGTAAGTTGAAGATGAGATAAAGACAATTCTGATTGTATATTTTGATCCTAACGAGGGTGGAAATGGAAAAATTGAAGAACATTCTTGCCACAAAATTTAAAGCGAAAGATCTAGGACAAATGAGATACTAATTGGGAATGGAATGGAAGTCACTAGATCAAAGAAAGGAATCAACATTTCTAAAAGAAAATATGTTCTTGATCTTTTGACCGAGATAGACATGCTTGGGTTTACAGAGAATGTTGGGGAGCTGGTTGACAAAGACAGATATTAGAGACTAGTTGGCAATCTAATTTACCTCTCATACTAGACTCGACATTGCATTTGTAGTAAGTGTGGTAAGGCGACACATGCTTTCACCAAAATAGACTTACTTAGAAGCCGTGTATAAGATCCTCGTATATCTTAAGGGTTCTCTTGGAAGGTGACTATTGTTCATGAAGAATGACTGCAAAGAAGTAGAAGTCTTCACAAATGTTGATTGGGCGGATTCGATTGAAGATAGATAGAAAATCTACTTCCGGGTATTGTACTTACATTTGGGGAAACCTAGTGACTTGGAGAAGCAAAAACAGAATGTAGTGACTCGAAGCAGTGCTGAAGCTAAATTTAGAGCAATTGCACAAGAAATATGTGAAGCATTATGGTTAAGGAAACTCCTGGAAGAACTGCAATTCATTGTAAAGTTTCCAATTAAACTTTATTGTGACAACAAAGTGGCAATCAGTATTTTCCTTAACTCAATTCAACATGACCGAACCAAACATGTGGCAGTGGATAGACATTTTATCAAAGAAAAAGTGGAGAAGGGAATCATTTACATGACTTACGTACCTACACAAGATCAAACTTCCGACATCTTCACTAAAGGACCTTCAAGACAAAAATTCGATGATTTCATAAACAAGTGAGAAATGATTAACATATATGATCCAACTTGAGTGGGAGTATTGAAATCTCGGATTTATTGGTTTAGATAATTTCCTCTATTAGGATTTATTGATTTGATTTATTTGACTTAGCAGATTCTACTCCACAATTAATGGAGATTTTGTTTTCATAATTATATTATAAATAGGACCGTAGAATGTGCAAATTTGAAATGAAATGGAAAAAAAAAAATTTCTATTTTCATTTACCCTTATTAGTGACGTGGTGATTACTTGGTGGTTTGAGCTTTAGGCAGGGTTGGCCCCGAGATAAGCCTTGCAAGTCCTCGGGCTCGGAAAACCCCCCGGTGCGGGGCAATAATTTTTTTTTATAAATATAGAAATAATAATAAAAATTCACTAAAAAAATATTATTAATACTAAATGGGCAACTAAACTAAGGTTAGATTTAGGCAACCAAAATACCGGGGCCACACTAGCTCCAGATGACAAGTAAGTCTATTTAGGCACAATTGAAATCCTAAAAAGAAGGGCACACTTACGTTGCACGTGCCAATTGCGAAAAAGGATAAAGGCCGGTTATTTGTTCAAACTTGAACATGAAATTCCCTAGCAGTTAAAGGCAGTTGGTAGAAGCAATTTTTGGCAGTGGAAATTGCGTGTTTTAATTCAAATTTTAAAGAGGGAAGATAGGGTAGTTATATTTTTTTATGTATAAATAGGAATAGTTAGGTTGTAATTACCATCAACATACTGATCACGCCTTTAATTTTTTGCTTTGCCTTAGGAGTAGCTTGCAACATAAGTAGTTCTTGTAAGTCTCTAGTGGAGATGATAAAAGTAATTTTAAGGTATGTTTGTTTGAGTGTTTCTAAACTAATTTTCGGGAAAAAATACTCTCAAATGTTGTTTGGTTTAAATGTTTTAGAAAAAAACTTAGAGTTAGATTTTTTTGGTATTTTAAGGCACTTTCTCTCTCTCTCTCTCTCTCTCTCTCTCTCTCTCTCTCTTCTTTTTGAGTTTTGTGTACATATTTTGTTAACAAAAAAATTTATTTTAGAATTTTGAGTTTGCAATTAATTTCGAAATATTTTTTTAAGTAAATAGTGAATTTTTAAATTTTTTTTGAAAATAAAATTTAAAGAATACGATCAAAAGTGATCAAATAAACGGTGTTGAACACGATCAAAATGAGATCAAATGTGACTATTTAATACATTAATCATTAACAAACATGATTATTTAATGATTGTGAAACAAACCAAATAATGTTTCTGAAATTATTTTCCAAACAAAATTTACAAATATTACTCTAAAAACATTTTAAAAACACCCAAATGAACACACCCTATTGTTTTCCTTATTTGATTTCAAAATTCAAAATTTGTTGTGCTCTCGTAAAGCCATGCAACATCACATTAAACTGCATATTCACCTTTCAACAAATTAAATTCCAGCACTTATCATTTTTCTTTATTGTTGTCTTCAAAATCCTCATTCCTTTTCGAGTGCAATTTTTGAATAACACACCATAAATTATGCATCAATTTTTGAAATTTAATTTTTTTGATAAAATTACTCTTAAAATACTAAAAATAGTAGAAAGTTATTTTTTTTGACCTTCTTCGATCCTTCATCAACTTTTTCTTAGCTTTTGCTAATATTTTTCTTAGTTTTTAAATTCTTTTCATGAGAAAGAATAAATTTAAAAAATTAATGTAAAGTGAGATTAATATTAATTAATTTAATTTAAAGTTCATACTTTAATCTAAAATCTTAGCGCATCACACGCATCAATTCTAACATATAAAATGGGTATTTATTTGAGTGTGAAGTAAAAGTTAAAGTTCCGTGACAAAAAAATTATACACAGAAGATAAATTTTTATAATAATTACTTTAACAATTATAATTGTCTAGAGCTAAATAGTATTACTTTCCTCTCACATTCCACCCATAGGCTTAGGGATTACAATGGATGGATCGAAACGGTTATTAATGTAATTGTACTTAATTTTTGAATATTATATCCCATCTGAAATTACCCCGGTAATCAAATAAAGGAAAGAAAATGATGCATGACCAAACTATTTGGTTTGGAAAATATCCGAGTTGAATTGAACCATAATTGAAACCGGAAAAAACTGATAAACAACAAAATATTAAAAAAACCAGCAACCCATTAGATAAATGAGCGCCAATCGCAGCTAGAGAGTGGAGAATCAAATCTTTCAACTTTTAAGTTCCGATTTTTCAAATCTCCCTCCGCTGCTAATATTTATGTTTATGGTTAAGAGTTATAATTATAATTATGTATATAAGGAGTGGCAATGGAGCGGATCGGAGCGGATATCAGGATATTTATATCCGATATCCAAACGCTAACCGATAACTGTATCTACTCCGATATCCGTCGGAGATTAAAATTGGTGCACCATAACCGTATCCAACGGATATCGGTTAATCTCCGAACCGAATGGATATCCGTAATCCGAATGCGATTTTAAAAAAATAAATTCCTATTCGTATTTTGACAACAAACTAAACTCATAAATAACACATCACATATTACATAACCATTAAAAGAAATTCAAAAATTGTAAGTAAACCAACAACGGTTCAAACATTACTAACTAAACCAACAATGCAACGAAACAAAAAGCAGTATAACAATAGAATATAACCCCAAAGTGAAATCACAGAAATAAGAAAAAAATGAAAGGGAAGTCTTAAGACATAATTAAGATGAGAATGGATAGTGGGTACTTTGGTATTTGGATACTACTGCCGTTCAACAAAAATTGGCATTTTAGGATTTTATATTATATATATATATATTATATTATATTATATATTAGGAGTTTTAGTTTTAATTTTAATTATATATATACTGTTCGGTTCGGTTCAGTTCGGATATCCATTCGGTTATTTTCAGATATTTAACAATAATCGTATCCGAACCGTATCCGATCGGATATTGACTTGTCTCTTCCATAACCATATCCACAGGAAAATTTTCGGTTATGGTTCGGGAAAAAAATCGGTTACGGTTCGAATATCTGTTGGATAGGAGCAAAATGTCATCCCTATATATACACACACAGGTATAAAATGATATCGTTTTTTATTTCGATTTGGTTTAGGGAATGATTGAGTTTGGAGATCGGTTCGGTTATTTATCTAAACCATAATCAAACCAAACCTGAATAGGTATTCATTTGTTCCTAACATATCCATACCCACGAAAAAAAACAATTACAGTTCAAAAAAATTAAGCGGTCCAATTTGGGTAACCATTAGTAGGGATGGCAATCTCGTTCAATTCGTCCTGTCCCGTCTTGCTTAGATTTTTGCCTCGAATGAATCAGGGATTTGGAGATTTTTTTGGAGATCGGATCGAATTCGAGGAATATATTTAAAAAAATGGGAAACGGGTAGAATGCGGGTCCGTATATCCCTGTTTCGATTCCCGCCCCGCCTCCATCGTTGCCCCGTGAGTTAAACTTATATTTTAATTAGTTATTATTGTTATTTTTTAATATTTTAGAAGATTTTTGCTTAAAAATATGCATGTTTATGTATATTCTTTTTTGTTGTGTTTTTTTATGAAAATAAAAAGTCATTTCAAATTTTGTTAATTTTTAATTTAATATTTTTAATAATTAAAAATATTATTTTTTTAATTGTTGGATATTTGTTTCCCATTTGGGGTAAGATGGAGAATAAAACTAATCCCTATTTGAGGATCCAGATGGAGATAAAAATCAGATACAAATTTAAAGATTGGAGACGGAAATAGCAATATTCCGTCCGTTGCTGTCCCTAACCACGTTAAGTCTTGTCCAAATTGTCATCCTACGCTCACATATTAAACTGCACGTGCACGGCACACACGGAGTGCAACGTCTTGTAGAGAGAAAAAGAGGGCGAGGGAAATAGAAAGGGAAAGCGAACGATGGCGGACTGCGAAGGAATATACGAGGGGAAGCGAGAAGATCTCGACACATATGGCTCCTCTCCTCAGCCCAGAGCTAGCAGCCATGGCCGCGCCGATGGCGATTCCAAGTCTCAGGTATCTTACAGCGGTTACGGTTCAATTTATGTTTTTCCTGTCGATAAACGAGATCATGCCCGATAGAACAAACACGAGAACATGAAACTTATTGATCGTGATATTACGGTTTCTGGTGGATTGTGACTTCTTGTACTTTGTGGCTTCATTTTGGATGTTTCAGCATAATGTTAGGATTTATTTTGGCTCAGAGCGTCATAACTCGTGTGCAAGTTTATCAAATACATAAGCAAAATTTTGGAGATTGAAATCGGTGAAAGTGGAATGTAGTGGGTAGTATTTTTGAATAATTGAGACAATGTCAATTTTATCCGGTAGTTAATTCTCTATCATTTTGTTAGTGTGCGAAAATAACTTTTGTGGAAGGTAATTTTGTTAAGTTTAAAAACATGACAAAGCTTTGAAAAAAAGGGACACCAAGTTGTGTTCTACTTGGCATTTATCATTCTATGCATCCTCCAATCTGAAAACTTCCCATTGATGATGGCCCAATGGGTAAATAATGGTACGAGGGTTACGTCCTCTCTCCTACTTTTGAAAAGAAAGTTTCAGGCTTATTCCCATCTATGCACGTGAGACTGAAACATAAGGTTTTGAGGGCTAAGAGAGAGGAACTTAGTTCCTATTGAGAGGTAGTATTTTCTTAAAAATTTGTGGTTATCTTCAGATAACTCTTGGATCCAAGGATGACCTAGTAAAATGGATCTAAGTATATAACTGCTGATCGTGTAATTCTTGCATGTGTTTATACTATGTGAAAATCATAATAGTTCAAAATCCTGGATTGGTTGTTGATTAATAACACCATATCGAATTTTACTCTGAATTTTTGGGTTTACCAACTACCAAGTCATATCAGTGTGATTTTAGGCTTTTCGATTTCTTTTGTGCTTTTTATCCATTTCTTCTGAAGTAACTTATTATAGTGTTGCATCAAAAACTTATTTGTGTCTAGTCATTGTCGTAATTAACTTACATGGTGCTTTCTTGTGTTTTGAAATAAAAACAGAATTGGTACTTCTTTTGACTATTCTGTGGTTATGGGTTTGAAAAAGTTGGTATTCATGTATCATTTGCAGCACCCTCGTGAAAGAGAGTCTTCAAAGAGTAGGGAGAATGAAAGGGAGAAAAGACATGACAAGGATAGCAGTAGAGACAGAGACAGGGATCGGGACAAAGATCGTGATCGCCTTCATAGAGACCGAGACAGGGACCGAGACCGAGAGAGGGACCGCCATAGAGAACGGAGTGAGAGAAGCAGCAGGGGAAGAGATAGAGACGATGAGGACTATTACCGGAGTCGAGATCATGAAAGGTAATATTATTTTAATTGCCTATTTTGCAGGTTTATGCTTATTCTCTTCCCTTTTTTTTTTCTAGGTTTTCTTTTTTAGCTCCACTCACATGGAAATGAACCAGTCCTTATTCTTGTAAGGAAGTATCTTTTATCCTTAAGTTTGATGGAGTGCTGGCAGGCAAGGCATTGTTTAATCATGCGGCTTGAGCGTTTCTGGTATTTGATATGACACGACTATCCTTCTAGTTCGTTATAACTTTTACATCATGTGCTACTTTTTAGCTTTCAAGTGCTGCCCAGTAGCATGGGAGAACTTCTCGCTATTTTGCACTGGCTGACCTGGTCAGTACTCATGGCTAACAATTTGGTCTTGACCAATGACTCTTTTATAAGGAAATTAGGGAACTTGAGAATAAAATTAGATCAAAATTCAACACAAAAAGGAGAAGAGATTTTCTGTGCTGTCTCACTGTCTCCGTTTTTTTTCTTTCCTTGGGGCCTTATATCCATGTTTCAATATTTCAGGATTCTTATAACTACAAAAAAAGAAAAAAAGAAAAAAAGAAAGATTTTTTCCCCTTAACAGGAAGGAACCTGTTTATATATCTGTGTTGATCATTATGGAAATCCCCAAATATTGCGAATCCCTAAAACATCAAACATGTGTAAGACAAATACAAATAGAAGAACACCTTTATTTGTGCCTCAACGGCCACAGGGAAAGAGAGACACCTTTAGAGTCGAAAATGTTGAACAGAAAAATTCTGCCAAATGATTTTTAGCTAGGGGATCAATTAGTTCTTTTTCATCCATTATGTTATTGCCTTCTGCGCAATGTTCCATGGAAGCAATTAGGGATGCTTTCTGTGTTCTCACATTTCATGATATTTCTATGTCATTTTCAACAATATGAAGGTGTTTATTGGTTGCACAATTATCTGCCACGTTCGTTTGCCACGTAAGCTCACCACGTTAGTCCATAGATTGAACAGGTGGACAAGGCTGCCTTCTATACCCATTTCCTTTACATTTCCTAGAGCCAGTGCTTTACGCAATCTTGATTAGACACATTTCCTTTTTGATAATATTTTCTTTTGAGTTGAATAGATGAAGTTGATTGGGTTTATCTTGCAGACATAGAGATTATGACAGGGGAAAACGAGAGGACAAAGATAGGCATAGGACCCGATCTCGCTCCAGGGGTAGATCAGAGCATAAGTCAAGATCCCGATCTCGTTCCCGTTCAAAGAGGTAAGTGTGGTTGGTAGAGAAACCAAATTAAAGGATTTTAACTTCCTCCACTTTGGTCGTTTGTACAATTCAGCTTTCTCATCCATTGAAGATGACATGATGGATTCGAGTGATTACAAGCTTATTAGAGCAATATTACGTCAAAAATTCTCTGCAGCTGGTTCTATTTTTTTTTTTTAATATTAGTGCATTATATTGGAAGTTTTTTTTAGTAAAATGGATTGCTGTAATATAGGAAGTAATAAGACACTATTCTATTTCTGATTCTTGTGATGGTATGTTTTGAAGTTGATTTATCATTTTGAATTTATCTGTAAAGAAATATACAGCCCCCATATTATGAGTTTGTCTTGGCCTCCAAAGGGTTAGCTGGTCCTAACCACACTTAACCAGTGACATGATAGTATGCTACACTTTTTTTCCGTTTAAGTAACAGTAGCTACCTTGTTGCAGGGACTGGACCAATTTATTGGTTGTGGTAAAGCCTGTCCCAATTTTATGTTCAAACAACATTTTTCTCGAAAGAATGCAATGGCTAGCGTTCGAATGGGTTATATTGTTTTTTTGTTTTTTGGAACACGTAATGTGAGAAATTCACTATAATCTGTAAGCCATATGAACTTCCATTAAAATTTGGAATGGTAATGGTAATAAGGTCCATGACTGGGTTCTGTTGCAGCTATTGCCAGCATTCATTTTGGTAAGGGTACGTTTCCCTCACACCTATTGGTCCCGTTTGATAAACTTCTTGGAAACTATGGATTCGTAGAGTGGTGGGATTAAGATATGATTCGTAGTACCAAGGGATTATTAATACTACGTCTGAAATTTAGAACCATGTTTGTTTAGGACTCGGGATTGGACTAATAGGTGTTTGTTTGGAAGAAGGAGGATAGGACTAAAAATTATAGTTTCCAATTATGCCCCTTCTTATTGTGTTTTTAGACTCACCACTTACAAATGTTGATTTTTTACTCTAATTTTTTTCAAGATTAGATTTTAATAGTTATAGTCTACAAATTTATTTTCTAATTTACTTAAAAAAAATTATGTAATAACAAAATTTATAGAACATAAAAAATGCGTTATGAAACTGTACTGGCCATTGCTTGATTTTTCTGCCACTGTACTGGTCATTGCTCCATTTTCCTAGCCCTTGCATTAATTTGATTACAAACTCATTTCCTTGACTTCAAAATCTGAAACTTTGTTTGAACAGTGATAAATGCCAACTAGCTGACCACCAAGGTAATGCATTGTGAAAGCAATATGTTTCATACAAAAAAAAAAACTCCAAGTAAATATATCCGCCATGCATTTTGCATAACCAGTTATATATGGACACACATTTTGCAGTACCAAATGCACCATAGCATACATCCCTAACTCAAGATCAGTAGCAGCAGAGGAAACACAAAAGCACAGCGATGATCCCAACCTTGGCATAGAACATTCAGAATCATCAGCAGAAGCAGGAAAAAAATAGAATAGATAACAAACTATGATCCATCACCAACATAAAAAAAAAAGCCATACTCAACCCCAACAAACAAACAATAGAAGCAGAAAAATTAGATTTTCATACCTATTAGTACAGCTGATGTTTATCCAAAAAACAAAAGCACAGTTGATGTTGCCAAAACAAAAGATGCAGCCACCAAAGAACTTTACCAAGTGGACAGATTGGCATACTTAACAACTAGATATCATATCAACAGTTCTGGAATTCAAGAAGACATTATCTCTACACAAAAGACATGAGATCCAACTAGTAATATACTAAAAGACATGAGATCAATAGTTTTGGAATTCAGCAAACTAGTAATATACTAAAAAAAGCAGGGATAGTTTCGTCGTTACACGAGATCCAACTCCGGACTGAATTAACAAAGACACCTCCACCAGACCTTTACTAATACCCCCTAATCTCCGGACTCGTAGTCCGTTGGGCTTAGTAGTCCCAAGTCATTTGTGCAAACCAAACAGCTTATTAATGGGCCCACCGGATTAACAATCCAATCCCATGGGCCAAGAGGTTTATCAAACGAGGCCATTGAGTTTTACCATATGCAATCCCTGAGGTACTCGATGACATCATCCACCAAAACTTATAAAATACAAAGTTTAACTCCGCTTCTGTATTCGTATGCTCTGGTCAAACGAAGCCAAACTAGTTCAAAACCTTAAAAACCAAAATTCAAGCCTAGAACAACACACTTTTTTCCATTCAATTTCCTTAGAGTGATAAAAATGTAGATATGCTCTAAATATAGAACAATACTTATGTATATGCTGTGGACCCAAACTATATCGGTCACAAGTTCAGTAACTATCTCTCACAATGTAGAATTCATCAACTGCTTATTGATTAGGTTGAGATATTCATTTGTTGTAAATGTGTACTGTAAAACTGTAGAACACTCAGCCATGAAAAGAGAATGTGTATGACACTCAAAATTCTGTTTAAAAACTACAATTGATTTATGCTTATTTTTAACTTTTCTAAACTTTTGTTAATTTTGTATCAATTTTGTTTTTGATTTTTCGACTAGTCTTGTCAAGATAAAATTAAAAAGTAAAAATTTATGATCAAGAGTTTCTTTTATTATTAAATGCAAAAATTACCCAAATTAGAAAGTTTTGAGATTGTTTTGTCATTTTTTTACTTTCTGATTCTTCTCGTTGAGACGAATCTAGGAAGTTAAATATTTTGACCAAAATTTTAAAAAGTTACTAACTACGAATACAATTTATTATCTAAAAAAATAAGTTAATTTAGTCCAAACTCCCCCAGATTTGATGGTGTTGTGGGTGATCTTGGATTACAATTTACAAATGGGTGTGTTGATTGTAAGTATTACCTGTATGCGTATCCAGCTAACTAATACTCGGACTTTTTCAACTACTATTTATTACCTACTTACTTTCCCTCCTTGCTCCTTCTCACTATATCTGTGAAAAAGTCTTTAGGAGAATTTTGGACTGTTCTTGGTCGGCCACAAGACGATGCAGGTAAAACTGAATTCTGTTGGATTTGGTTTTCAGGTTAGGGGTAGGTAAAAAAACTTTGGATTCAGTTATGGTCATCTCAAAATTCAAGTCAAACAAATCTGTTGCCATCCCTAATGATCCTCTGTAGTGATGTGTCTAGAAACTTAGTTGTAAAATGGGTACTTTGAGAGTGTTATTTGGTTCCGAATGGAGAATAATTTGATCCCCAATTTTTTTCCTCCATGGGATAAATTGGGCCTGTGTTGAGAGAGTGTAAATGTGGTCTTCTAATTTTCTGCTCCTTTCTCTTTCTCAATCAATGTACAATGTATCCATGCACCCTCAATTGCTGTCTCTTTTGATTCATTCAAAATACCCCTCTGTGAATCGTAAAACTTGTGGCCAAATACTCAAATTTCGGTGTACTAATCATTCTTCTGTTCTTTGAATTGATATGCCAATAAGTTTGAGAAAGCATAGGTTTATTATGGATTTGATCTATTTTGTCAGAATACCAAAAATTAGGAGTAAGCATAAATTTTTTAAAATTGTTTCATGTGTGTTTTGTGGTTCTCTACTTTGTGGAAATGGGATTGGGAGATCTCTTGACCATTTGATTGATCGAAGTAGTTGGGTTTGAAGAAACCCATATTGGCTGAAGAGGAGAGCCAACGATGATTGCAATTTGGTCCTGTTGAAGTTTATCAACAAAGGACGGATGGACGGGGTCAGCAGCTTGGCGTTGAATGGAGGTGAGAAAATGGAAGGGGGGGGGGTGTGGGTGGTTCCAGTAGATGCATGAATGCATCTTGGAGAGAGAGAGAGAGAGAGAGAGAGAGGGAGGGAGGGAGAGGCGTTGCACAAACGCACCATAACTTCCTTCAGCCGACCAGATCTGACAGGGGTTCAGAGTTTCATTTCTTCTGGGTGGAAGGGATATCTGTACAAAGACCAGGAGAGAGGTGGCGCGGCGCCGGGGGGGGGGGGGGGGGGTTTACGGGGGGTTACCATCTTGGTGATAAGAAGGGAAAAAGGGCCTCATGACTAGAATCATAAATGAGTGAATGAACAATAAGTAAAGTTGCCCTTCTTTCTCTTATTTAAGCACTTGCAATTTTTAAGGCTAGGCAGTAGGCAGCATTAGATGCTTTCAGCGTCATTGCTATTTGAGTTGGGGAATTTATAAACTTGTAACTTCTATCGTACTTTGAGTTCATTGTTGTATATTTGTTGGAGATAGACAGTGGGCTTCATAACTAGCAAATCAATGGCACACTCTTATGTTGGTGCTTCAGACATTTATCAGATGTCCATGTGATGAGCTTGGAAAGAATGCAAACAAAAAAGAACTTGCTTTTAATTGGAGACAAAAAGAGTGTTTCCTCTCTGCCCATTCACAGAGAACCAGACAGAAGTTTTGAGTTATGTCGGTGGTGAATTTGTCATTCTATTTCCTTGTTCATCTTTGTGTGAATTATGTGTTTTACATATCTGTTTATCTCCCTCACTCAAACTCCCTAACTTAGGAGTTTTTCCCTGTAAAGCTTGATTAACGGTGTTATAGTTGCAGCAAAAGGATCAGTGGTTTTGACATGGCACCTCCTGCTTCTGCAATTTTAGCTGGTGCTGCAGCTGCAGCTGTTTCAGGTGCGACTTCATTATAAATACTCTTTGTTGTTGTATTTCCATAACAGCGGTTTTTTCTTTTGGGTTTTTTTTATAGTGTGGAACGGTTCTAACAAATTGCATGGTGTTATCTTGGTAAGCCATACTTGTTCATTGGGCCCTAGACATGCTAATTGTTGTCTTTTGATTGTTTACTTTGTGAAATAATACTGAGACTGAGACCTTCTTTTGTTTGTTTGTTTGTTTCTTGTGCTTGGTGTTTGTTTGTTGTTTCTTTCTTATCTGTTGATGTAAGAAGGCAATGTTGGGCTACTAGCCCCACTCTGCTGACAATGGGCATGAGCCGAGTTCAGTAGCTTTAATTTACAAGGAGGAATGAATGCACCAGTTTGATGGGTCTTGTTCGTCTTCATCCAACAACTATTGCCTGTTTTGGTAGTTTTACAAATATTTCCTCCAGCACTTGAATATGACATATTATTCCTTCTGTCTCCTGATACTTACCGTGAGAGGCATTGGATAAGTGTTGGCTAGTGCAACTCAATAAACAAGGCGTAAAAAATCAGCTTTTTTTTCTGCAATGTAATTCATTTAGCCTTTCCAGGTCAGATTCCTGCGTCCACCCCAGCGATCCCTGGAATGTTTTCAAACATGTTTTCGTTAGCGTCTGGACAGGTAATAGTTTCCTCTTTTGTGGTATGGTTACACATCGTTTGATACGTTCGTTTGTATTTTCATTTGTGGCTTGTCTAATGCTATGGTTCACTATTGCTTTCTTATCCTGTCTCTGAACCCCCACCCTATAGCAATTTGGAGCTCTTCCTGTTGTGCCAGTCCAGGCTATGACTCAGCAGGTTGACAGGATCAAGCCATTTTTCTCACTAATTCTTCTGTTTCATTATATTATTACGATTTTCATCTGTGATGTTTTCTATTGGGCTGACAGTTTGCTTGGAATGTGTATAATGGCAGGCTACTAGACATGCTCGACGCGTATATGTCGGCGGGCTTTCCCCCAATGCAAATGAACAGGTCTGTCTATTTTTGTTCAGATGTGTACAGTAATCCCCCTAATTAGTGT
>JABCMJ010009096.1:0-12886 GCA_014822125.1 Arbutus unedo | reverse complement strand
ATTGGTCATTTTTAATGTAAGAGTTGAAATAATGTTTGGATTGTTTTACAATATAAAAACTTGTAGGGGCATGTTTATTTTGTAAATGGAAGGGTGTTTTGGTCGTTCCATAGACATTGGCCTACTTTGGTTATTTTGTATATGAAGAGATATTTTGGTCCTTAAAATGTAGAGATATTTTAGTCATTCTTACGTATGAGGGTATTCTGATTATTTTTTTTATATATAATATGGTATTTCGGTCATTTTACATGCATGTTAGGGTATTTTAGTCGTTTCCACTTGTATGTATGGGCATTTAGCTAGTTTTATATGTAAGAGTATTTTAGGCATATTATGGTAAGAGGATTTTAAATATTTTTACACGCATGGGTATTTTGATCTTTCTAACATGCAAGGATATTTTAGTTAACTTAAATAATATTAGTAATAATTCAAAAATTGTTTCCCACCCTTAAAAAGTGGAAAACATTTTCTGTCCAAATCAATCGATTTTATGTTGATCACAAAACATATTTTCTGCTGACTATTATGTGTTATCGTAACAAATGCCAGAAAATATTTTGCAAAAAAAGTTCATGTTTTCGAAAGAGATTTTCTACTAAAAACAAATGGAGCCCAAGAGGAAATTTAGTTTTCTACTTGAAGTTATCAAGGAGAAACTGGAACTATGCACTTTATTTTAGTTTATACTTCATGAATCAAAAAAGCGTGAAGTAGTGTCTATTTTAATTTACATGATCCCGTGAGAAGTGACTGAATGAAATAAAATTGGGATCAAAATTGAATAATTATAAGTGTAAAAAGAAGAGTCCAATCTAAAAATTAATTTGGAGGATAGATTACTCATAAAATAGTGTGATTAAAAGTTCACCAAATGAAATATATATATATATATATATATCAATGAAATTGAGTTGTAATCGTTCATTAATTTGGCTATACCATTCGATCTGGTCTTCTTTCAAACCCACTCTCTCTCTCCCTTATGTTAGAGAATTCTTGTAAAAGAAAAACAGTAATACATCACGCATAAGTGTATAAAGCGTACCTGCGCCAAGAATATATAAATATATATAAAGAGATTACTCACCATAGAGTTCACCTTTGGTAAGATCACGCAAAAGTTCAGCACCGAAGTAATTCTCCAATATTAACTCTAGTCGGGTGATATCCCACAAATAAAGAACCATCTCTCTATTCCGGCATGCAGCAGCATAATTGAGAGGGAAACGTCCCTCAGAGTCCAAAACATTGGGAAGATCCTTGTTTTTGTTGACTAACATTTTGGCAGCCACGGTGTTACCAACGTTTGCAGCAATGTGAAGGGCTGTCCTGAAGCTGCTGTCCTGTATGGCTAGATCCTCTGCTGACATCTTCTCCAAAAGCTTGATAACAAAATGGTATCTTCGCGCTGAAGACAGCATGCGGACGGCGAGCATCAGCATTGTTTCACCAAAGGGGGTGATGGGAGTCCTAACAGCATTTGCTTCATTTTCTATGGTTCGGTTGGCACTATACCAGTCTCCATTTATTGTAGCTATGTACAAGGGCAGATAATGGGCTACCCTTTGCTCTGTTTCATTGTCTGCCATTCGTGAATATATAAAAGTAAATATACACTTAATACGATACACACACACACATGCAAATGTACAAATCAGATGATATCTCAATGAATGTGTGGTATTTATGCTTTTGCTTCAGTACTGCAATAATTCTTAAAGATGCATCTTATACTTCCTTTTATACAAATATGTTGTTTGCCCTCAACTTTTTGCTCTTGTTGTAAAAGCATTTTGTTTTTACCTTTTTATTGATCGGTAAAAGAAAATTTTGTCATATTTGTATAAAAAATTTTAATATACATCCACACAATGTAATCAAAATTTTGCTATGCATCCCAACTAAGTTGGCCTATAAGACTTAACAAATTATAGGCAAAAATCAACATTCAAAGAGAGAATAAAGAGCTGAGGAGAATTAAAAAAAAAAGCTCCCCTTAAAAAATTCCTTAATAGAACATTGAAAACAATAAAGAACAGGCTATAATAGCTAAGCGGGATATGTGTGTTCACTTTGTTTTCAATGGATTTTTTTAAAACTTTTGTCTGTATTGTTTTTATTTTCTTAGCCCCGGTCGTGGAGACGACTTGAAAAATAAAAAATTAACTAAAAGATAAGAAAAAATGAATGAAGAAAACTTCGAAAGTCAAAATTTTTAAAGGCATCTATTTGTTTCAAATTAATAAAATTGCGTCAATGACCAGAGATGATCCGATTGAAGACAGAGAATGCCATGACAAAACACATTTAAAAAAGTCATTACCAAGTCTGAATCTAGACGCTGTGGAATCGAACATTAGCTTCAATTCTGTCCACACCTCTCCAGCAGTTTCAACGTCCAACAGTCGTAGGTGGATATCTTCGGTGAGGGTTGCTAGTATCCATCCGCGTACAAGACCGTCTGATTTTTTCCAGCTCATATACCCAGGGTTAATAACCTTTGTGTTGCCATGAGAAATCATACCACCACCTCCACCACCACCACCAGTAGCAGCAGCAGGTGATGCCACGAAGACCCTTTTTGGCGGAGCCTTAGCGGTTCCATCAATGAAACCAATCATGCCTTGCCTTAGAATGAAGTTGTGCATCAATTTCCTCCAATTCTGGTAGTTTGTGTCAGACAACTCTCTTTTGGGGATGAAGTCCAGAACATTAAACTCAGTTGGGTATGGGTAGCTCGCAGATGAAGTAGTAGTAGTGGTGCTGTTGCTTGAGGAAGCCATTGATATTTCACTATATTGAAAACCGGTAGCTGGATTATTGTTACTATAATCTTATGCAGGCCATGCCATCATCGGCTATTTAAATAGCTCTTGACGCTGTTTTGTGATTCCTTCCTTCCATCTTTCTTGTGGTTAAATCGCCTTTTTTGTTGTTGTTGGTTCCTTGGGCTTGAATGATGTTTTTATATGATATCACGCAACCATCCTCTGATTCTTTGATGCTTTGCTTATCATTGATGATAAGAATGGTACTAATTCCCATGGGCCATTACCCACTTTAAATTTAGATGAAGAGCCACATCTTCGTATCAACTAATTTGTAAAGGGTACTAGTGTACCAAAGTCATTACTGATTCGTAGTAAATTTGCAGTGGGGTCGAATAGTTTCTTCAATAATTCCATCCACAGTTCTGTAGCAGTTTTTAAGGACACTATTTTTAGACGGATATCTTCAGTGGGGGGTTGCCAGTATCCATCTACGGACAAGATTGTTTGATCTATTCCAAGACATTTTTCTTGGTAAGTACCGGCACCCACAGCATCATATATATGACGATGACTCCCCAAAGTCTTCATATGTTTGCGGTGCCACAACCGTGCCCTCAATGAAACCTTTCAAGCTCTCGATCAAGTCCAGCATCAGTTTTTGCCACTTGTCCTAGTTTCTTTCAGACAAGTCTTTGTGGACAAATTCCAGAACATTAAACTCAGATGGGTATGGGTACTCAGCAAATGAGGAAGCAGTAGTAGCAGCAGCAGCTTTGGTGTTGAGGAAGCCATTGATATTGAACTATGTATATGACAAGCGGTAGCTAGATTATTGTTGGAACTTATGGTTCATACGAAGCGGGATAGTATCATGGGTTCAATTGTTGATATGGTACAACCTAATTAAATTAGAGTTGGACTGCGTGACATAATTAATTAGAGTTGTATTCTTATTAGAGTTGGTTTACCTAATTAGGATCGGATTAAGATTGGAATAGAATATATCTATAAATACTCTCTGTTGTATAATTCTAGACAATATATCAAATAACAAATCTCGGCCTGCTCCCATGGATGTACCCGGTTTTGGTGAACCACGTAAATCTTGTGTCGAACAATTATTATATGCCATCATTGGCTAGTTAAATATATTCATGATTCCTTCCTTACTTCTGGTGGTTAAATCGCTTTTTAATTTCTTTTGGTTCTTTCCTTGGGCTTGAAAGATGTTCTTATATGATGTCGAGCTCCTGTGTTGGTGATTCCATTAGCAGAACACACAATTTTTGTATTCTGAGTATCGAGTTGTAATTTTTTTTTTATAAATTTTTTAGAGAGCTTGTTTAGGAGCTATGTGAAATGAAACCATTTTGAACATATATTGAGTGTCTGAAAGAGGTAGAATAGTGACGTTATGATGCAAGACACAAAAACATCTTTGATGTTTTATAATTATCGCAATCATAGAATAGTCACATTTTGGAACAACCCTTTGTAATTTAATTATATTGTTTGACTCAGTTAGCCCATTGAGGTGATTCAAATTAGGTTGAATATCTAACTCAAAGGGATACAACTTTGTCTTAAACACAATTGAATTCGGAAGTTTATTAGGCCAAAACAAGCTTACAAGCTGAAGCAAAAATACTGAGAGTTATTTTAGCTCTCGGAATGTGATCCTTCGGATTTTAAAGAATATCTCCTATTCTAAAATCGATTGATCGAATTGGATCGAAGTCAATTTGAAAGAATATCTCCTATCCAACATCACAGCTAAGAATGCAAGCCCATAAACAATAAATGGGGCAAACAAATTAAGATAGCAAACCCCTCTGCAACCAGATTTACAGCAATTTTAGAGACCCCAAATGCTTACCCGTATAGAACAAATTCATTTTGAACGTGGTTCACGCAACACTATAATTTATCTCCGTACTTCATACACTAGTGTTTGTGAGCAAATTCATGAGTAATTGCTGTGTCTTAACATTATTTTTTGCTTATAAATTTAACACCAAAACAGAGCGATTAACAGTGTGAACTTATTATAAATTTAACACCAAAACAGAGTGATTAACAATGTGATTAATCATGCACACAACCCTCTAAAGCTACAAAGGCAGCAGCAACACCATCAAAAGATATCACCAGCTTCAAGATTACCTTGCTAATTTATAAAATTACCAGTGTCCAAAATATAATCATGCCTACATTCTATTGTGGCCTAGAAAAAGCAGAAAACCATTTGGAACCCAACCAAAGTCGGAAAGAAGGCTCCGAAGCCGATTTTTTGGATGGTGATTGTTTTATGGCATTTTGAATATTATGCTTGCGAATTTATTTTTAAGTAATGAGATTTTATTTCATATGTTTAATATGATCTTTGGTTAAAAAATATTTTTTAAAAATATATATTGACTTTTAACGATAAATTCAAAATGGTACATTTGCTAATACGAAATTGATAATTTTGGTCGAAATACATGAGAATCATATATAGATTTCTATATATTTGTTTTATTTTGCTTAATTTCGTAGTAAAAAATAGTAGCTTGTCATATCATATCACTCTCTCTTACCCCCTCTCGCTAACTCTCATTTAGCTTGGTATTCTTGTAATTTGTGCTCCCTACGTGTGAAATGAAAGAGAAAGGAAAAGAAATTAATGAGGGGTAAATTGCATGAAAGCTGCAGTTATCTTTCAGTATTTAAAATTGGAAAATGATTTTTACAAACATTTTTTAGCCTCGTACATTTTTTTTCTTTATTATATAAAGTTACTAAACTACCCTTTTATTATATAATCGTTATTCCTCTTGTGTTTAAATTATTGTGCTACCCTCACAAATAACTATGATCTTTATTTTTTTGTCTTTATTTAATTTTTTTTTTTTTTGTATTTGTTATTTTTGCGTCATTTTTTATAGTTTATTTGCTCATCTCGACAAAAGAAATTTGAAAAGTATAAAACTATGTTCAAAAGTTAAAAAAATTCACCAAAAACAAAACAAAGTCTAAAAAAATGATATTTTGAGCTTATTTTTTTGTATTTTCTGATTTTGTTTTTTAATTTTTGAATATTATTTTATATTTTTTTAAAATCTCTTGTCGTGACAAACTAATAACCATAAAAAAATTGATACAAAATAAAAATTAATTTGTTTTCAAATAAGAACAAAAAAATAATTAGATAATAATTTAATAATTACTACAGGCTAAATAGATCCTAAATAATTCAAAAATTAAAATTTTGTGAAATTGTATGAACAAAAAATTGTTGCGTGTAATTTTTGTTAGAACCTTTCCTTTATTTATGATCTATTTAGCCTGTACTAATTATTGAATTATTGTCTGATTATTTTTTTGTCCTTATTTGAAAGAATAATTTAATTTTTTTTTTTATCAATTTTTTGATGGTTATTAGTTTGTCTTGATTTTAGAAAATATAAAATGATGTCCAAAAACTAAAAAAAATTCAAAAAACACAAAAAATAAGTTCAAAACAATATTTTTTTTGGAAATGTTCTTTGTTTTTAGTGAATTTATTTAGTTTTTGAACATAATTTTAAATTTTTTTTGTCGAGATGAACCAATAAACCATAAAAAATTAAACAAAAAAAACAAATACAAAAAAAAAATTGAGTAAAGACAAAAAAATGAAGATCATTTATTTTTAGTTAATTGTAAGGGTAGTATAACAATTTAAATACAAAAGGAATAAAAATTATATAATAGAAGAGTATTTTAATAACTTTGTATAATAAAAACAAAAAAAGAGTGTATGAGGCTAAAAGGAGTGTGTGAAAATCAATTTAAAAAATTACGAAGTAAGTTAATATTATGAAAAAGGAGAAGAAATTGATTTAGTTTTTTGGCCCAACCCTTTTTAGAAAGTAAAAAGATAAAAATAAAAAGCATAATTTTACTCTCCCCGCTGAACCATCTTTTTATTTTGTGTTGGAAAAATAAATTTTATTAATCATTGGAGAGAGTAATACAAAGATTACAAGGAAAACAAGCATAATAGCATTTGAGCAGACGATCACATACCACCTAAATCATTATTATGTTAAATAAATTCAAAGTTAACTTTCTCCATGTATTAAATAAATTCCTAAGCAATGAAATGAACACGTATAAATGAAGTAGGTGCAATGCAAAGGAATATTCATACATAATAAGCCACACTGAATAAAAAATAAATTCATACATGGTTAATACCATTGAATACATAAAGCATGTACTTGAACATGCTTGAAGCATCAAAATTTGAACTTTAACCTAGTGGAGCGCACGATCACTTTGTTTACCGAAAATCCCTTGATCATATGTGGATTGAATCATCTCTACAAGGAGAGGAAACTGCAAAGCTCCGAACAAGGTTACCGGAATACCAGCCAATGCAACAATAGGAATAAGAATCCATGCCTTGTTATTTCCAAACACAAGATAGAGTATGGCACCAAATACTACCATCGTAGACAAGATGGACACAAACAAAGTTACCAGACCGATAACTAACCTTTTGGGTAAGATATAGAAGAAATCTTCTTCTGAATATCGAGAAGTAGTCAGGATAAGCAAGAACATCAACACAGAAGTGATGGAGGAGAATAGGGCAAGTGCGTCAGATACGCCAAAAATTGCAAAGGCATTTTGTTTTGAAAGCAATGGTTGGCCGCTATCGTTGCTATTTCCACCAGGTACTGTAATAGCAGCTGCGAAAACCATAGTGGCGATAAGAGCAGCAACTATAGTGCATGATGTGGCCGTATCTTTCATTCAGTGCTCGCCTTCCCTCATCAATTCTTGGTGTGTTTCAGTAAATACTTCTGCAGGTGTCATTCCATTGTTGTTCCTTTGTTCTTTGTGTCTTGGCAATGATAATTTTTCGGCTTCCTGAATCAACAAGACGGCTCGTTTAGGGACTTTAAGGTCTTATTGGACCTATTTTTACATCATTTTATGAGCCAATTTTGATAAATAGTTTACCTTATATAACTTGTTGAAAATACCAATCATGTCAAGATATGTTAACAAATAAAACCAAATCTGATTAATTTATGAAAGAAAATACTCATGACAAATTCATCATAAAAGAAAGTTAGAAAGAAGTAATCACGACAAAATATGCAATTGAGATAGATTTAACATGCTTAAAGCCAGGTTGTGTTTGGAAGGCATCTCATAAAATTCTCTCAACAAGATCTGTCCTGGCACATGGGGGAGTTTTGGATCATCAAGACATGCGAATCCAGCGGTGTCCTCTGTGCTCCTTGCAGGTGGAGTCCCACGAACATCTATTCCTTCGCTGCAACATCTCTTGGCAAATTTGGTCCCTCGTCATCGGGTGGTGGAATGGCCAATGGTGTAGCCCTACCAATGTTCAAATCTCCTGGTGGAACGCAACCCAGGGAGCCACTCCAAATGAGGAACAATTCTCTGGAGAACAACTATTCTAGCCACCATATGGTCACTCTGGAATGCCCGGAATGATGCCATTTTCAGAAGCAATGTTTTGAGGGGATTAGGGATCGTAACCTGTGATTCTTACCGGGGCTAAGTGGGGCTGTGCACGGCGGGATGGAGGCCGGGACGGGACGATTGCATCGATTTCAAAGGGAACCCTCCAACTTGCTCAATCTTTCGGAGCTCTGCCAATCTCGTTGGGTCATGGAGATATTAATCCTCAGCTCCGTCGCAATCACTACGGTCTAAATCAAGATTTATGGGGAGGATTTGAGAATCGGAGGCTAGATATTGGAAAGTATTAGGTGTACGGTACGGTAATTTATTGTGTAATATGAGTAAACGTATTTCACCCTTTTAACCCACCCATTTAGGATCCATTTGACATGAGTGAAATTGTGTTACAACCAATTATGCCCCAATGTATAAGTGAGTTAGGTTTGAGTGAATTTAAAGTAGATGAATTTGGATAAGTTCATGGTTTGGGCTAAAATTGTCACTCTCAAAAGTATCCAACTAAGCGGTACGGATAAACTAAAGGCTTTAAAAAATTTCATAGAAAAACATTTCACAATTATCTTATTTTTTATTTTTAATTGTTTACGTGACATGGAAGGTAACCAGCTTTTGTGTAATCCAAACGCAAATGGTAGGAAGTAACTGTCTTTGGGTTGCCTATGTCGATAGAATAATTTGTAAAAAGCACTCATGCGTAAGGATAGACATGTACCGGTAGTCAGAATCTTAGTATAAATGTGAACCATCAAAATAAGTTTGGACAGTTAAAATTTGCACGGACTCCTCTCTAAAGTCCTAACTCATACTACAAAGAAGCTAAATCCATTTGGAAGGGTAAAACTAACCTTGAACCATTGCAATTCTCGCTGCATTTGTAGAATTGGACCAAGGCCACTGGCTCTAAGATTGATTTGTTGTTGATGGCCTAGACGTTCAGCCAAATGTAGACCATTGTTTCCCAAACAGTCACATTTTGATATAAATCCCATAACATCATCAAGTTGATATATGAGGTTGAACACACGTTCATGACGCCACGTAATTGCACGTTGGAATATGTTTAACCCTTTCAAGTTTTCAATATATAGTGCCACAGGGTATGACACTATAATCTCTTCAACAACTTCAGGAATCCCAACATAAGTTGCTTTGTACAATGCTGGCCTAAATATTTTTTCCACTTGTGAGAGACTTGCTTCTTTTGCGATTTCCCTACAAAGGGATTTGAGTAGCTCAAGTGAATGATGGTGTGTCATTTTTGTTTCTCGGACGTATTTGATCTCTGACACTATTTTGAAATATATCAGCTTTATAAGAATGCTATAACTTAATTTGAAAAAACATTTTACTATCTGGGATCTCTTAGAAAATTGTTTATATACACTTTTAAACTTACATTATCGTTTATATGCAATATTGATCATGATCTCAATTAGTTCTATTGGACAAAACTTTCAAAATTATAAAAAAATACATTATAGCTTGCAAAATTTAAATAATTAAAAAAAAACACGAATATCAAAATTGGACATATTAAGATTGAACGAATACTACTCTAACACACACACACACACACACACATATATATACTATATATATATATATATATATATATATATATATTCACAATAGCAATTCCTACCAAGTTTTTCAGCGACTTCCCAAAACATCAAAAGCAATCTTTGCCTCACTGCACAATAAGAGTTAACCAAAACAAAATTGATTAAGTGTTCACGTCTAACTGAAAATCAACACTTGAAACAAAATGGGAAGAAGTCACACTACATGCCCATGAACCTACGTAGCTAATCTCTACTACGTGTAGACAAAATCTGGTCTCTTATATCACCGAGATCAATCAAAACTAGGAATGAAAGTCATAAGAAGTTCAAATTTCTATGATTAGTGAGAAATATATTGTGTTGTATATTTTCTATCTTTTAACTTGTAAATTTAAGGATAATTTAACATAATAGTCTCTTTATTTTCACACTTGTCTCACTTTAGTTCTTGTGTATTCAATCTCCTCGATTTTGTCCCTACATTTTTTACATTTTATATTTTATGCCACTTGAGTACAATCATAAATGTCCATTGCTTATCTTAGATGAAAAAATATTGTGGGACCCATTAAAAAGGATAAATTGGTACTCGTTCAGAAATTATATTCGTCAGCCTCTTTGATTTCCCCCTCCTTTCTCTCTCTCTCTCTCTCTCACGCTGAGCCAACGGCCCACCCCCTTTCTTTCTCTCTTCTCTCTTACAGCCCTCCCCCCTCCCCCCTCCCCTCTCACTCTCTTTCACATACACTTATTTATTTCTTTTTTGTATTTATTTAATTTTTTTTGCTTTTATTGAATTTTTAAATTTTTGGACATAAAGTTTTTTTTTTTAAATATATCATTGAGACGAACCAATAAACAGACATTATTATTAATTCGTCTCAATTTCTTTTATTTATTCAATTCTTTTTTGTCTTTACTGAATTTTTAAAAAAATTTGGATATAATTTTTTATTTTTCTAAAGCATCTAGTCGAGACGAGTCAAAAATCAGACAATATTATTAATTTGTCTCGATGACATATTATAAAATAAAAAATTATGTTCAATAAATTTAAAAAAATTCATAAGGACGAAAAATAAACCGAAACAGACATTATTTAGGTTTATTTTTCACCTTTAGTGATTTTTTTAGTCTTTGGACATAATTTTTTACTTTTCTAAAATATTTCATAGAGATAATCGAATCAATAATCAGATAATATTATTAATTCGTCCCGATGAAATACTTTTAAAAAAAATTATGTTCAAAAATTTAAAAAATTCATAAAAAACAAAAAATAAGCGGAAACAGACAACATATAGCCTTATTTTTTGCCTTTAGTTATTGCCTATATAAGAGCATCAACATCAAGATTTCCGATCAAATTATTTTGTTAAGTTATCTAATAAAACTGTAAAAATGCAGTGCTCCAACCTTGCTTGAGCCATTGGAAAATTTAATTTTGCTACGGTTCCTCTCCTATTTTGGCGAGTTAATATTCACCAATTAAACCATAGTTTATGAAATTACTAAGGGCAAAAAATAAAGCTAAACATGGTCTATTTCGGTTTATTTTTTCTCTTTTATCAATTGTTTTTAGTTTTTGGACATTATATTTTATTTTTTAAAATATCTCGTCTAGATGAATTAATAATATTGTTTGATTATTGGTTCTTCTCGACGAGATGTCTTAGAAAAATAAAAACTTATATCCAAAAATTAAGAAATTTCACTAAAGGCAAAAAACAATTGAATAAATAAAAGAATTAAGACGAATTAATAATATTGTTTGATTACTAGTTCGCCTTCAATGAGATATAGATAATTTGATCCTTGAGTCTTGATTTTGGTTATTGGTCTGTATTGTTTGGTCTTCTAGTGCAGTTGGGAGGTCTGTTCCTTTGACAGTGTTAGGGGTAGTTGGCTTGTTTGTTAGGGAGGTCTTTTTCTTTTTTCTTCTTTACATTTAGTCTAGGTTTTTGGTGTCATAATTTCGGTCTTTAACAGGTTGTGTGGTCTCTTTGGTAAGTTTGGGTGAGTTGCAAACTTGTGGTCTTTGGTTGAGTCTGTTAGTTGTGTCTAGTGTACAATGGCTGGGTGATGGATGATGGTATTTTATGAGCATGCTTATGTGGTTGCTGCTATTTCCTTTGGTGTTTGTCTCGTGCTGGGTGACTCTGGTGGTTTTGATGGTCTATATTTTCATGGAGTGAACAGATTTGTTTTCTTTCTCCTGATTTGGTGATGAACTTTAGAGTTGATATTTTGCTATTGTCCTTGCAATTCAACTCTTTAGAATTATTGGCCTTCTTTCCAGCCACTGCTATTTTTGTGTTTTAATTTCATCCCAAGACATGCATGATACTGAAGTTTGTTTCCTTGGTATTGTGGTACTGATATTGCTGTTTGGTTTGTCTTTTTTGATGTTTTGTAGCTGCTAGTTGGAAGTTGATTTTGAGTCTATTTTTAGGATTCTTGTTAGATAGATGGTAATCCTTGGAAGATCTGAGGGATTCTTGATTTGGCATTTTGGTTAGATCAATTTATGCATGCTGCTCAATATTTATCTTGGTTGGTTTGGTGTCAGTTAAGCTCATATTGTTTAGTTTGTTGGGTGACTACCACTTAGTTATCGTATTTTGTTCTTCTAGGGTGCTTACCTTGGTTCTTATGGTCGGCTTCATGTCAACCTTTGAGGTTCTCTCGGCTCTTCAAGTTGACAAATAAATTTCTACTTTGCAGGTGGCAACTTAGTTGATTTGTGTAGTTTGTAGTGATGCCTTTTAGCTTGGTTTTTCTTTAATCTTTGTAACTTCTTCTTTCAAATCATAGTGGCTTTTTGTGTTGAGATTAAATGCAATATGAAAGTCTACTCAATTTGTGACATAGGAGGTGCCTCTTAGGAATTAGAAAGTTAGAAGTGTTAGTTTGCTTCTCACAGTTGTCAATGAGTATTTTGGTACTGCTGAAAAAAGTTAACATGTCAATGAGTATTTTGGTGTTGCTGAAAAAGTTAACATGTCGAGGTAGCTATAATCTTTCGTTGTCTAAAGGAGATGATTTTGGAAGCTGTTTTCT
>JABCMJ010009095.1:0-26012 GCA_014822125.1 Arbutus unedo | reverse complement strand
AACTGGTGTTATTTTGTTTTTGCTGTCTTTTCCCACCGCGTGCTCGCTGAAATGCCTTATTTTTTCCCCTAATTTTCTTGAACATCAGTATGTCTTGAAACCCCTACGTCTTGATTTGCTGTCCTTTGTTTTGAAAGCTCATGTTGCTTTCTGAAAATTTGTTTCATGAGTGCTACCAAAAAAGTGTAAAGGTGTTATAAATAAGTATGCGATCTAGATGTGCCTGTTTTTTGAATAATTCTAAATCAATCTTAGTTTTATCACTCTCTAACTTCACTAGATCAATTGAAGGTATTAGTTTTGTAAGGAAAAAAAGCACAAGGGCACCGCACTGTTGGACCTAGTAAATACTTAAATCTCCACTCCTTTGTCGAATGATTGTGATCCATGTAGTCATAATTTCTAAATCTCAACAGTTGAGCTAATGAATAAGGCCACCTTGCTAATTTTAATCAGCTACTTTCTTTGTATTTTTTAAGAGCATGGAGAGGGTAAATTGTGCCGCAATCAGGACTATTAACATTAACAAATCTTACGTACCATACGTGTTCACTTAAGTAGTCTTACATTTCATATTGTCCTTCTAAGATTATGCTTTGTTCTCTAATGATTGACAAATCTTACATACCATACCCTAGCTAACTAATATATTTTACTGCAAAATTGAGTTTTTGCTATGCATGTTTGGTAGAATTGAATCCTTTTTTTTGGGTGCGAGTAGATTCCAACTGCTAGGGTTTGCCTTGAAGATATGATGGATTCTGCTAGGGTTGCCTTGGAGATATGATGGATTCTTTTTGTTTCATGTTTTCATCTATTTGTTATCCATGAAATATGAGTAAAAAGTTGGTTTGATATGGAATTTTTGATATGCAAGTTGTTATGGAATTCGTGGTTTTCTGTTTTCACAATTTGATTTCCTTGGAATGACATTTGCAACGAAAGCTCCCAAAGGGTTGCACTGATCCTTTTTTTGTTTTGTTTGTGCTCTACCCGTTTTGGGCAAATTCCTTTATTCGAAGCTTTTGTATAATGTATTGTCCTAACTTTTGATATTGTAGGCCATACATACAAAGCCGTCCCCAAGCTGTTTACTAGGGCCATAGGCAACACAGATTGGGTGCCTATATCACCCATCCATGGTTTTTTAAATACTTCAATGGTCGTCCTTCTAAGATTGTATGCTTTGATTAAAAAATTTAATATTCGGTTCAACATTTATGCATCTACAAAAAAATGAAATCTAACACCTATCCAACCCAAGATTGTCTTTTGGAAAAATATGGATGCACAAGACTCTATGCACCCTCAATTTTGTATCAGTTAATTGAAAATATATGTGATAAATGTTTTTGGTAGATATATAATGTCTACTGACAGAACTTGATGACGCCTTTCGCAAATATACACGGCAATTGTTTGTTCACCCAACGTGAGAGTCTTGCGTTCGTCCATGCTTTAGAATAATCAAACTGAAAGTTTTAGTGGTTCTTACACCAATTTGATTGAAGAATAGATCTCATTACTGGGAGTGTGTTGTGCAGACCAACGCACAATCTAACTTTTTGATGCTTTGTATGGCTGAGATTCACTTTAGGTCTTGATCTAAGGGTCATGATTGGTTTTCACAAATGAAGTATCCTGCTCAATTGTTTCAAGTCAGTTGTTTACAATACTAATGCAATGCAGCCGTTGGATCTAACTTCAATGCTCCAGATCATTTTTGTATTATCTTGATGGCTGAGATGAGGGAAAAGATCGAACGGTTAAACGAGTTTTGTGCATTCAACGTACAGATCAAAAGGAAATTGGATTTACAGTGTGAAACACGCTTTGCTATTCGATTTCCCACCTTTAGATTGCTTCACCTTAATTTTTTAATGGCTGGATCTGATTACCCTTTTTTTAACTTTTCTCTCTCAACTTTCCTCATCCTCTCTCCCTTTCCTCATCTGCACTCTTAATAACCACCATAGCATCCCCTCCCACCTTGCCACCGTCGCAAGATCCTTTACTTACCTTCACTGTAGAACCCAGAGTTCACCTTCTTCCACTTAGCCGCATCACCGCACCACTCTCCCAGAAAACCAATAGCTGGAGTTTTCCTTGATGGTTGATGTTTGTGAGTTTTTGTCTCCAAGTATGATACTTTTAAGAATTCTTCGTTATTGACGGTACTAACCATCCATATTCAAATTAAGGCTCCTACTTTTTCAGCAAAATCCAAACCCAAAGGTACTTCTTCAAACCGAAATCAACCTTTCATTTTTGTTAAAATGTTCCAACAATTTCTGGATCCAGGACTTATAGAGGAATTTATATTAACAATACAAAGCACACTTTGTATTCAGAAAGGAAAATACCCTTCACTTTATTTGCTGATGAATTCCTTGATTAGAATCCAACATTACTTTACAGTTTTGCTGATAATGTTGTATCAGTTCTAAAACTTCTAATTTTCAGGATGTCAAAGCTTTTGATTCACTGTAATAGCTGGTCTATCTCTCTTTTTCAAAATGAAGGAATTGTTCATCCCAAGGTACATCTTAAAACCAAAATCAATCTGTTGACAAATATTTTGATGTAGCTTTTTCAACCAAATCCAAACCCAATAATTGGTGTTGATTGTCTTTACTTCATTGGAAGGTCCTAGGTTTATTGTTGAAGGGAGTTATATTCTTATGACCAGACTTTTTAACCTTCGGATGATTTTTTCATAATTTAATAGTCCAAGCAATAAAAAAAAATCATTTCAATGTTATCTGTCAATTAAAATCCAGATTCCTGTATATCTGAGACACAAAGAATGGAATGTCTGCAGCACTTAACAAGGTAATGTTTAATGGAGGCATCACAGTTACATGTCATTGTGATGCGCCTTATGGAAGACATATTTTCTTCATTACCAGCATCTACGGGGGATTTTTTTTCCCTTAATCTAGCTTTAAGTTTGTGCTTTCTTAATTTCCCTTGGCTCTAGAATTGGAATATCATTATACATTACTGGGTTGCATTCACCAACTTCGAATTGGAATAAGTACTTACTCCGTGAATGTGTATTTGTATTGCATTAACTATGGTGGTTATCAAGTACTTCGTGTACCAATTGTAGGATTATGACGAATGAAAGATGCTTAGATAACAAACCCCTCTTTCTGGCCCCGTTCGATTACTTTTGTTGTGTTATATATCAAGGAAAACATATTGGTTTGGTACATTTTAGAAAACCCACGTTCGTTTTCTTCAAAGTTTTCATTTGCTTCAATATTTTAAAAATGAACCCATTTGTGGTTTGGTACATTTTTCAACTTTTGATTCAACATGTAACGCGTTGTCAATAGTATAGCAATATGGCGGCATGCACCAGTTACCATATTTGAATGTCGTCAATTCTCAATTCAAATGTTTGTCTTCAAACTTTATACATGCCAGTGACCTATTAAGCACCTACTAAGTTTTATCATATTTCAATAGTCATGGACAACACAATTTCCGGCATTTAAGCACCTACTAAGTTTTATCGTATTTCAATAGTCATGGACAACACAATTTCCGGCTATTTAAGTCTTCTTTTCCCCTATAGGTTACGTATATGTCATTCCTTGGGTGTTTAGGTATGCATCATGTCAATTGATTCAAATCCTCTTTCTCATGTTGAACTGGTGGATAGACTTGAGAAAAAAAGTAATATGAGTTTCTAATGGTCACGTCACGTGGGTGTGTCCCGCGCATGTCTTTGCGTATCCGACACGGATTCGGCGACTTACTAGGAGTTTTATGCTTAACTGTATAATATGGTTTAGCAATCAGCTACGTGGCATGCTAGGAAACACAAACACTCCTACGAGGTCGTTGTATCCGTGTTGGACAAGCAGGGATACGCAGGGACGCAAAGGATAGATATGGTACACATCACATGGTGTGTTCATTAAATTTTATCATGTTTTAAAGAGGGGACATGCGAGAGACACAGTGGGGACACGCGAGGGACACAACAGGTCCATTCAAGGGACATGTCGTATCCCCGTGAGTGTCCTGCTATGTCGCCGTCATGTTCCATTCAGAAGATATAACAACCTAATGGACACGTCACGTGGACGTGTCCCTGCGTATCCAACACATATACGGAAACTTACTAGGAGATTCTCATTCACTCGCTTGTTGACTTGGTTTAGAAATCAGTTGTGTGGCATGTTGTGAAATGCAAATACTCTTAGGATATCGCTGTATCCGTGTCAGACACGCTAAGGACACGTATTGTACACACCGCATGTTGTGTCCATTAAATTTAAAACAAGTTTTAAAGGGGGAACAATCGAGGGACACTATGACGACACAACAGGGACACCACATGGCTTGTGTTACGATTGATTGGCATCTTTCTTGCTCACTGTGGTTATGGTTAAATTTCTAAATGTTTATGTTCTTGTACAATGATTGTGTGATCTGGGTCAATTTATTTAGAATTTTTATTGGTGGTTAGTTTATTATAGAATGTCAGATATTAGCCATTTGACGAAATTTGTGTGCGAATTGGTATTACTAGATCTATCCTATTTCCATTCACCATAATTGATTCGGGTTAGATTGTGCATACTTTGAATTTCTTTAGCTGAATTGAGCTTTGTATTGATTTTTGTATGCAGTTTTTAAGCATGGTTTTATTTCTGCTCCAACAGTGGCTATACTATTTCCTATTTCTATGGTTTTCATCACTAATTGTAGCCAACTTTTGTATGGATTACACACAAATCAATTCTTTGCATACCTTGGGATCCTATTTTTCTTGGGTACAAAATTCTATCCCTTTTAAAGACATCGATAATGTATGTATTTGTCTTCTTAAATGTTACTTAAGTTAGACTGCTCAACTAGTATGTTACATGTTATATTTTCTAACATAAATTACAAGAATTTGGAAAATAATGTGGTGTTTATTTTACTTGACATAAGATGGGGACGCCACGTTGGGGCCGTCGCAAACTAACTTTTAATCTCTAATAGTATGATAGATTGGTTTGAAAGTTTACTAATTTTTACTCAGTGCCTTCCTGCAAGAGTTTTTTAATTTTCAATCAAGTATCTTTCAGCTAGTTTAGTACATTTGTGAACAACTTTACTGGTGGAAAATTGTAACATACCTTCATTATCTGCTTTATTATTATGAAATTTTGCAGGACTATATATAGTGAATGATATTTGCTATCAGTTTTGCAAATTATTCAATATTTGGTTGGTTGAAGTCTTCTACTGGATGAATGAGGTGGATATGTAGTTGTGGTAACACTGAGATTCAATACCTTAGCTGGACGGATGTCTGGTTGAGTGGTGGTCTTTTTGTTGTGTCACTCCTTGTATATTTGTTGTTAGGATATTGACTCGAGTGAGTTGCTTTGCCCGAGGACACCAAGCATGTAATTAGGCAATATACGCTTGCTGTGACTGCAACTGGTTACCATATCTTAGTACACATCTTTTGGTCTATTGGCATTGCGTTTTTGTTAGAGTGAACTCAAGGGGCACGAAGCGTACCCCGTAGAAGAATCTCCTCAAATCCTCTCGGAATTTTGTGTACTACTATTCCAGTATGTTTTTTTTTTTGTTCTTGGATTAAGTAAACTTTTTTATTCGTTAAAATTTATGTGCTAAAATGGTCGTAAATGCAAAGGAGTAGGTGTACAAAGGCGTTCCAGTACAGAAGATGTATGGGAATAGGAATAAACAGGTGTTTCGGTACAGAAGATTTGAACCCGTAAGGGATGTGATGAAATGTAGAGTAGCTGAATCTTAATATACTGAATGCTCAATCTGCAAATGTACTGGAATGTCACATGTCTTGCATACAAGGGGGCAAATCTATTGGTAGGGCTGAACTAAAGGCGTGCAGTTGAACAGAGTGGTTTAATGCATTAGGGCCTGTCTTTTTCCATAGGTGCTCTAACCTTTAATGAAATTAAATAGTGTAAAGTTGGAAGTGAAAATACCATTTGAATCTCAACTAACTAGCATGAATATGTAGGCGGGCTGGTGAAAAGGGCCCAGTTGACAGACAATCTTTAATACATACTTTTCAAGTGTTTGTTAAGCAATTATACTGTATTCATAAGATGTTAAAAGTTAGACTCGAATTGTGTTAGGAATTTGCTAGTCAGAAAATGTAAAATTGTTTCATTAGACGTTTTAAGTGTTGATTAAAAGCATCAAAAAAATAAATAAAAGGACAAAATATAATTTATATGTGCACCCTATCTTTTTTTCTCCTCCTATTTCTCAATCCTCCGAATAGTTTTTGCAATCAAGCTCTCTTCTGTCTTTACCCTTGAAGGTCAATCTCCTTCTGGCCCAAGGATTTGCACACCTCAATTGCTTTTTGAGAAGTCTATGTACCATAGAAATTGACGGCCCAGCAAGACATCTACTTAAAAGGACCCTCCTTGTAGTGCACCACTCCGTGAATTATTCGATCATGCAATACTTATTGAATGCAAAGAACCAAATGCATTTCGATCCCGTTGTAGTTTTCAATCATTTCGTGGCACCGAGCATGACCGAACCATCTACGACGGGGGAGCTAATGTGTAGGAAATACGCTTTGATAAGAACCATTGTGCACGGTTCAACTAATAAAATTATAAGTTTCTACAGATTTGTATATACAATTTGCTTGTTTCGAGAAGAGCGGACGAAAAAATGAGGCTTTTGATCTATCTCATTTTTTCCATGAATAAACAAAACAAAGAGAGAAAGAAAATCTTTTTTTGTTTAAACGAATATAAAATCTTAATTATATCTATTATTATTCTATTTGCGCATCTCTCTTTGTATAGCTCTCACGTGTAACAATTGTCCTCAAAAAAAAAGAACAAAAAAAAAACAGAGAGATGCACTGATAGGTAGGATACAGATGGAAAATATTTTCATACTGATCATGTCTTGTGATATACGACAGTCAAATATAAATATTGTTTCAAAAAAAATGTAAAAAAAAAAAACAATTGGACTTGTTTTCTCTGAGTATCAGCTTTTATAACTTCAAAAAAAGTTATTCAATTATAACCCTCAAAATGTAATTTTTTATTCATTTTGTTATAATTTCAAACTATGATTGTTATGTTATTTTGAATGGAGACATGAGTTGGCACTTGACCTTGTTGTGCTACTAAGCACTCCCTAATTACGGAATAATTATTAGGTGATCTTGAATTATCGTCACGTGGTATTTCAATACTATTTTCTATAAAGTTTAAAATATATATTTATAACAAAAAAATGTATCGTAGTTATATATAGCGATGTGGTACTTCAAAAACACCCAATAATTTTTCCGAATTACCGCACTCATCAAAATATTTTGTTTAGTCAAAAAAGCAATGACAAGGCAAAGCTAGACTTGTTGTTTTGGTGTTGGGCAAACCTAAAGTTTACCTGCACCATTTTTAATATCTGCAAGAAATCTAAACGTGGTTGGTACATATTAAAGTGGCAATTGAAGCAATTATGTCAAATTGTATATATTAGGTATAATTCTATTTTTGAATAAACAAATCCGAATATCAAAGTCGGCCAAAAAAAGTAAAAAAGAAAAGGTAAAATACCGGATCCAGCTAAAAAAGGAAAGGCATAATTTTTTATGTATATATTCTTAAATAGTATCACTTTAACACTTTTTATTTTTAACATATCTTTACTTCTAAATAAATTATTGTGACCCCCCCTAATCTATCAAAAATTATAGTCTAACTTCTTCCGGTAACGAAAAGTGAAAAAATTATATTGTCTTTGGTATACAAAAGGGTTTATTTGACTTGTGTCAATTATTAGTTAAATTTTTATTTGAAAGTGAATAAATAAGGTTCATTGAATTAAATTAATTATTAAAAAATAAGTTTTTGAAAAAACAAATATACACATAATAGAATACATTGATAGGTTAGGATTCGGAAATATTTTCGTTAATTTATACAAGTCAAAACAAATTTCTGTCAATACTCACTTTAAATATATTTGACTAAACTATAAATAACACACACACAATCCACTAATTTAATAATAACACAAATAAGCCCTAATTAAGCCAAAACGATAATCAAAGCTCCCTGATAAGACGGTGGTTCATCGGCAAACGATGGTCCGCTCATCTGCCTCCAACCACACGCCATTAATTTTTTTCTCTTTCGACGCATCACTCACTGGGACCACCCCATTCGCCCAACTGTCTGGCCGTCCTCCTCTCTCTCTAAAGGGGCAAATCTCAAATTCTCCGTAAATCAAAAGCGCTCTCGCGTTGCTCACCTCATTTCAATCTCGAAATCATTTTTCCCATCTCTAAAGATGAAAGTAACCGTAGTTACAAGGACTGGTAGAGAACTCGTCAAGGGTGGCCTTGAGCTCAATGACTCTGTATGTTTCTCCCACTTTTATCAACTGGGCTTGCTTTTCTTTTTCTCAAATTGATCTATACATTCACACCCATCTCGTTTGTATCTTGTTCTGTGTTGTGAGCTTTTGAATTGGATTTGTGTGTTTTTTTTCTTGGCAGGCTACCGTAGCTGATCTGCAAGAAGCAATTCACCAGCGAAGTAAGTAATGTATATGCGCTTGTTGTTTCTGAAACATTTTATGCTGTTACTGAGCTTTGTAAAAGTGGATCAATGTGTATCGTGCTTGCTATTTTGGTTTAATTGTCTACAAGCTCAGTTGTAAGTTGTGAGTCCTTTTTTTTCTTGGCAGAAACCTTGGTATTAAAGGTTTACGCAAAACTTTCGCACCATCATGACCTGTCCCAAACCAGAAATTTACTAATCAGAACTTTACAGTAGAGAGAGATGCGGGTATTTGGGTGTATACGTAAAGCTTTAATTAGTCGGAGCAACGAACTGAATGAAAACTTCCTGGCTAGCCAATTTTAGTTGATTCCCCACAGTTGTTACTGTTAGGATTGAAGAACAACCTTACTGGAATTCTTTTTGTATTGGGCCTTTACCAATTATTGTTATAATTTACAGAAAGATTAGGGTTAGTTGCTTATATATACCTTTGGGAGGTTTCATACGGTAATTGAGATCAAGCTTTCAGAGAAAGAGAGAAACAAGAGAAAACACAGCTCTTAAGAGAGATTGTGAGAAGACTTGTATTCCCTGATTCGATTCATAGTGGACTATTGTGACTCCCGTGATTTCTTCTCACGTTGAGGTTTTCCATGTATATCTTGTGTCTCGTTTCTTTCCGTTTCTGTTTCTATTATGCACGTGTGATTGTTTTGTTTTTCGTTTGGTGATTCATTGTTCCTAAGATCCGTAAGGGGCATTGTGAGATTGAACGTTGTTCGTTTAATTTCCTAACAGTTACTTTTACGGTTTTGCATTTGGATGAACAAGTTGAAAGGCTTTAGAATAGTGTTGTATGTCTTGAATCTCCTGATACATACTGACATGTTTCTCTCAAAGTATGCAATGCAGCTCCTTTGCTGAGTGAATGAATTAAAACAACAAATTCTAATTCATACTCTCAGGAAATAAGCTACATGTAAAGATCAGTATTTATCAAGAGAATAGTTGTTACAAAGCATTATTCTGGTTTTTTAGTGGAAAGGACTAACATAGATACTCTGGTGGAATAAAATGTGGAAGTGGAATAAATATTAAATGCGATACGTGTATTCATATCAATGTTGTGAAAACTGTGGCTTCCTCCATGAGCTATGAAGCACGGATACTCCGAAATTGGTCACGTATGCGTATTGGATACTTCTCAGATACCGATACGCCCTTATACTTATTGGATACGCCAAATAAGTTCCAACATTAAAATTCAATCATTTTAATTTTGGATACGTTTCGGATACATGATATATACTTTTAGGATACGGCCAAATTCTTTTGCAATATAGCGGGAGTAGAAATGAAATTTGGTAAAAATACAAAATAAATATGAGGGGACAAACCGTCTTGACATGTATATATGTAAATACACATCACGTTGTTTACAACAACAGGAGGAAAAAAGTCCTAAAAACCCTACGTGACCTATACCAGATCCTTCTTGGTTTTTTCAGTCTACATGTACAGTCGTCATAGAATCCAGGTTCAATCTCTCGCACTCTCGCTGCTCTACTCTCTTGTTTCTCTCATAGACTTATAGTTCTGTCTCCAATTTCATTCTGCTAGACTAGAAATTTGAATATAGATATAAACATTAATTTTTTTATTTTTTTATAAATAGTAGTTGTATTTAGACTATACAATAATAGATAATATAGATGGATTAATAGAGATTATGCATAATAAATTATTTTGAATGACTTGAAAATTGACTTGTGCTAAATGTTTGTTATTATGCTTTTATCAATTCAATTACTCTTCTACTTCTTTTGGCTCATTTTATGCGTAGTTACATGACCGATAATTATAAAAAAAAAAAAATTTTACAGCCGTATCCTATTTTTTAAGTTTTTCCGTATCGCCATATCCGTATATATCGTATCCCGTGTCCGTATCTGCTTCCTAGTTCATGAACATTCTTTAGTCTTCGGATGCTATTGACACGATGTGAATAAGCTCATTTGGCTTACAAAGTTGTTTTAATTGATATTGTGGAGACATCTCTGCCCATTTACTGTTCACTTGATCCGCCTATTTAGTCCTTATTGACTTGATCATGTTCATGTTCATGTTCACATGGCACTGGATCATCTTCACATGGCATGGGATTAAAGTAATTTGCCTCTAATCTTTATCCATGTTGGGTTTTGTCTCCGGTATTGATTGTACTGTTTAAGAAGACTGGTGTGTTTGATTGCGAGGGCATGCATAATTATTTCCACAGCTTGCTGGATCCACTTAAATGGGAGGAGAAGAAAGTATTTGCTTTTTTTGACTTCCCATCCAAAATAACGTCCGGAAATTGTTGCCATTGTGCAGCTATTAGACAATCTGCTAAACGGTTGCTGATTAGACAAGTTAAAAATTCTCACGAGATGCTTCTTTGTGATGTATATTGTCAGTCAAAAGATTCAAGAAAGTTAAACTAAGTGAATATGAATTCACAAAATGGGGTTCACATCGCATCCCCATGGAGTCTAATACTTTATGAGTGAAGGCTGTTTTGGAGCCTTGACTTCTGCATGCAAGTTGCTAGAACACCATTGACTGGAAACCTGTTTCCTAGTCTTTGGAATATTGTTCCTGTCATCTATTTTAATCCATTTATAGCATGCTCACGATTTTCTATGAGTGTATATGATATCCGCTTTATGCCTACCGTTAAGAGCAACATGTGACAGGTTTTGTTTCGCATTAGACAGATTTTTATCAGTGATAAACTTAAAACATGAGTACAATATATAATCTAAATTGGCTAACTGCTAAGATATGTTGTCCCCGAATTCTCACCCAACACTATCTGATGAGGTACTAGTCTTTTGTCGGTTTAGCCTCATTTAGCGATTCAACAGAAGCTGGTTAGTGGACCAACTTTCTTAATGGTACTGTTGCAATGGCTCTTGTAGGCTCTTGTTAATTATTTGATTTTGACCATTTGTTCCCCTCAATATATTGGTTACTCTTAATTTCATCTGATTTCAATAACCTGATGTATTTGTTTTACAGCAAAAAAATATTATGCATCTAGACAGCGCCTGACCCTCCCCCTCCAACCTGGGTCTAAGGAAAAGCCTAATGTCCTCCACTACAGGAAAAGTCTCAAGGAATATTGCATTGGAAATTCAGACAACTTGACTGTTGTGTTCAAGGACCTAGGTCCACAAGTTTCCTACCAAATACTTTTCTTCTTCGAGTATTTGGGTCCTCTGTTAATCTATCCGGTTTTCTACTACTTCCCTGTGTATCGGTACTTTGGCTACAAAGGTGAGCGTGTCATATACCCTGTTCAGACATACGCCTTGTACTATTGGTGTTTCCACTACTTTAAACGTATTATGGAGACATTCTTTGTTCATCGCTTCAGCCATGCAACCTCACCGCTGTCTAACGTGTTCCGGAACTGTGCTTATTACTGGACATTTGGTGCTTACATTGCTTACTATGCGAATCATCCACTTTATACACCTGTTAGTGACCTCCAAATGAAGATCGGTTTTGGTTTTGGGTTACTTTGTCAAATCTCAAACTTTTATTGTCATATCTTGCTGAGGAATCTTCGCAGACCAGAAGGAAATGGAGGGTACCAAATCCCACATGGGTTTTTGTTCAATATTGTTACATGCGCAAATTACACAACAGAGATATACCAGTGGCTTGGGTTCAATATTGCAACACAGACGGTTGCAGGTTATGTATTTGTTGTGGTTGCTACTATCATCATGACTAACTGGGCACTTGCTAAGCACCGCCGTTTGAAGAGGGTAGGTTTCTTTGCTTTTTTTGTTTCTTTGTGTTACCAAGAAGCTTCCAATCCTTTGTTTTGCATATCCAACACATGCCTGAATTCTCTGCATACAGTATTCCATCTCCTTTATTATCACTTTCTTTACCTCTTCGTCTGCTGAAGCAATTGTTTGATCAGTTCTAGCTAGATTTAATTCGTTCATTGAAATGTGTTTTGTACGTACATTCTTCATGTCTCCTGAAAAGAACCCCACCATCTTTTGTTTTTCTGTTGAATTTTCTTCTTCTTTACATTACTTTAGTGCAAGAAAACCATAAGTATTACACATATCGGAATATAAAGACAACTGCATAAAATTGATTCATTATATAAATTTAACATTTCTGTAAGACAGTATTTAGTATTTACTTATTCATACACTCACTTTCGCTCACATATGCTCCACTTTTTGCCTGTGTGGTGGCTGTGGATGTACAGAAGTTCCTATCTGATTTTTGCATCATCGTGCTGCTCGGCTTTCTTTAAATTGTTTGTCTACATTTGTCTTTCTCTGATAGAAATGTGACAGCAATCTGGAAAAGCAAACACAGGCGTAGCATTCAACTAGAATCCTTTGGGGGAGGAGTATTGAATACCATTTCTCTGGGGACGAGGAATATTCCGTGGCATTTTTCAAATTTCTCCAGGGACAAGGAATATTCAATAGCATTTTTCAAAAACCAACTTTTGTCTGTTAGCTGGGAAATGATAATGGACGTGGTGACTGGATCTGGCATAGCATTTCTGAACAGTCTCCTACAAACTTTCCTGAAAACTTCTTGATAGCAGGAAATTTGCAAAAGTATTTGGGTGTATTTCAGTACCTTTGATCAATTAGAAAATCGGGAGGGACCAAATTATTTTAGAGATTTCACTTGGCTTTGTTAAACATTAAAATCCAAGAAAACTGAAGAAAACAATGCCAAACAGGTATATCTCTCACTGCATTTAAGCTTTCTGTTGCAATATGGCCTGTGTTTGGTAGCCAAGCTGCAGCTTCTTATTTCTCTATATACTGGGAATCCCTCTGCCTATTGCATAAACGTTACATCAACATTGCATGCAGTCTTGAGTTGAGGGTCACCCGATTTGCTTGCATTATAGATACGTAGTGATAATTGGGGGAATTATATCTGTTCGTATCTTGTTAAATGGTAAATTGATTGTCTGGATGATGTCATCACTGAATATGGTAGCAAAATGATGTGGATCGTATTTGATATACTTCATTGGGTGTTCAATGCTTTTTGACTGGACTTGGATTTGGATTATTAGCCAGTGTAACAAGAACTAAACTAGCTCATAAGGGACGTTAGACAGTGAAGGCCTCCTTTGTCTTTCGCCAGGGACATCCTTGATGGGTCAATAAACTAGTATGCATAACAGATAATGCAAAGAGTCTGTTAAGGAACAGTAAATGCCCAATGTCTAAGGGTTATGTGCAGAAGCTGCGTAATCCTTCATTCCTTCTTGTACCTTGTCTTAATTGACGTTCGATTAGTTTGAATCAACTCTCTGTATTTGGAACCTCTTCTTCTTAAGAAATCATTGATTTAATTCAAAGTCACGTAGATATCAGATATCCTTCTCCTCTCTTTAATTAGTTTTTATCTTTCTTCTCTTGATTACTTCTCTTGTTCTATTTTTATTCAATAAGCTATGCATACTGATTTTTACACTTGACACTTTTCTTGTGGCAGCTATTTGATGGGAAGGAGGGAAGACCCAAGTATCCCCGACGATGGATCATTCTACCGCCATTCCTGTAGAGTGAATTTGCAAGCCCAGCCCCTCGATCCCTTTGCTAAAAAATGGAAGGGTTAAAAAAAAAAAAGAAAACTTTGGAGCTAGATGATTTGAAGTTTTTAGATGCCATATGTAGCAAAATGTGCTAATAACAGTTCAATCTCCATCTTTGCTCTTTTAATATCGTAGCCTACTTACGGACTCTAATCTGTTTGAAGGCGTTAGTGTTCTCTTGCTTTGCAAGGGACTAGTCCTTTTTTTACTGGTTGTCTTAAATTGTCCAGACAGTGCTTGCTGTTGTTGTTGCTCTGGCATAGTTGGATTGCATGCCTGTAGACCATCTTTGATACTTTGATCTGTTGTATTTTCTTTCAATTTTAGTGCTTTGGATTATGATCTGCAACTTCCAGTATTTCAAGCCATTGCTGATAAATGATCATTGGTGTTATCTGCAGTACTCTTATCGAATATTTGTGCTTGTGATAGGGTGAAATAAATATCTTGTATCTATTCAAGTCTTATATTTCAGATATAGGTACTTCTGGGTCCTACTAAAAGTAAAAATCTTGAATTTTGAGCATGGTTCTCCTGTATTTGTTCCACATTGGGTGCGACAGGGAAACGGATGAGATTCTCAGCTATCCCTCTTCAGGGTGTGTGGTAAGGTCTGTAGTAGTCCCAATTTCTACTTAACAACTATCTGTTTCTCTTGAGGTGCCATCTCATCAGGATTCTTGCGTTTCTGTATCATCATTTTGATGCAGAGATATATGAAACATGTAAAGGTGCCTACGTTGCTGAAGGAAGGTGGAGACTTAAAGAGGTCATCAACACCAGTGGTGGGTGGGGATTCTGGACAGAATGTGAGAGAGCACATTCCTAAAGCAAAAAAATAGGTTAGGTGACAACTGCCCGATGCTAGAAAGCATTCCAACCTAGTTGGACCATCATGTGTTTTTGTGTGTGTGTGTGTGTGTGTGTGTGTGTGTGTGAATTCTTTACTCTATGATGGGTTGGATTTTCAGACACCACATGTGGATTGAACCTTTCCCTATCTGTAGACTTGAGTGGAAATGAGGTTAGTTATTGCAATGACAACAATGAAATCTGGGAATGTGGTGCACATGTTCAAACCAAAAGACAATTCTAAGCAATAAAGGCTCAGAGCTTTCCACCACGCACGGCATAAAGCTAATAGTTTGAGATATGGGGACTTAGCAAAAGAGGGGGAGCTTGTCAACTTTGTAGTGCCCATGTACCAAGTTATTCTCAAGAGTTAACGACTCCACGAAGATGAGTGTTTCAGAATTTTTTTTTTGAAAATATTTCCGAATTCAAAATAAAAGGGTTAAGATTCATTGAGATTTAAAAGCCTATAAACTCGAGTAAATTTAGTTCATTCATTTTTAATACTAAAAGGTGTTCTTGAAAAATTTTTTTGAATCAAAGACTTTTCCCTTCATGAAATTACAACTAAAAGTACCTCCCTATTATATGAAATTAAACTGTTTTCCAGGTAAGTGTTATGTCCACCACCATCTCACTGAGCATTGGGAGTTGGTTGCGGCTTGAGAGGTGATGTTCAACTCAAATATTTGGGTCAATAATTATTGATTCTCAACTACGATTCATTTTTATTTTTTTATTTCGAATGTAGTGGACATCGCACAATTATATCGTCATTCTAGCATTATATTATATTTTCAAAACACATACAAACTCTAACCGACAAGCAGTATATCAACTAAAGACATGAGTAATGAAAATAAAGTATGGATTTATATACCAGAATGTGGTTCATAACACAAAATCAATTAATTTGTGTGTCGCAATAAAGATGCTTCTGTTAGAGAAGTTATTTAGTAGTCTTTAGACATACTTTAACATTAATCTCATTCTACATTTGTGTGCTTTCTATTTACTTGGTATGGGATGTCGAGAATAGGATAAGTTATTCAACTTCCAACCACGCAAAAATGTGTAGGCTTCACGCATCAAATCTAAAAAATTGCAAATGCATATTTTTTGCGCATTAATTTGAATACAAATACATCTGAAATCATTTGTTACACATGGGTTCATAAATTAATAAAGGGTCCACGTGCATCAAAAAATTTCAAATACATACGTGTCCAAATTTGTGTACAAGTTGTGAATATTTATCCACATGTCTTCCTGTCCGTTCATCGAGAAGCTAGGCCAATCAACGGCTCAGATCTTCCCTCACCCCTCATTTTAACCCAAACCATTCCTCATATTTTGGGGTAAAGGTTCCATTTATTTTCATTCATTCATCTCCACACCCAATTCTCTCTCTCTCTCTCTCTCTCTCTCTCTCTCTCTCTGTGCCCATCTCTCTCGTGAATCCAGCTTTCAGAAAAAGGTAGGAGAAAATCCAATCTCATTCATCAACATTTTGATTGATCCCATCGTGCTATCGCACAATAGATTCAGTTAAAAACCGCCGTTTTATCCATTTTACAATCCGTTTCCCGTTGTTGTTTAAGGTATCTTCGAGTTTATTTGCATTCCCAGCTTCTCATTTTATGATATGATGCGCACACAGTTGCAATGTGCATTCTGTTTTTAATTGACCGGACTAGTGCTTCTTTTGGAGTTGATGATATTAACATTGTAAAATCTGAGTGGAGCAGTCTGAGATCTTTTGGGGTTATTTTAGTTGTTAATCCATGTTTTTATCTGTTTGCAATCGGGAATGAATTGGGTCCCATGTTTTGTTCCTTCCTTCGTTGGTACTAGCTGTCATTTATGTCTGGCTGATCTGTGTTAAAAGGTTTCATTTCCTGATTTCAGGGATTAACTTTTATTTGGTTTGTGTAAAAGAAGTTTTCTTTTCCTGTAGAGAAAGATGGGATGTGTGATTGGGGAAAAAATGCCATAAGAAGATGGGGTGTGTGATGGGGAAAAATAGTCTGCGTTGAGATCGATCGAGTAATTAGTTAGCATGTTGTCTGTGTTTTCTGAGGGCGAGATTGTGTGCCAGTGAACTTCTAAAGATTTTTGCTGAATTTTCCATAACATGCACTAGATATAGAGCATTTTTGTTCCCAATTAGTTCACTGGAATTTTGATTGGTTTTCTTTGTTTACATACATGCTAGATGAATTACAATAAACTGAAACGTTCAAAAAGGTTCTTGTCAGATGTAAGGTCAATAGTATTTGCATTGTCATTTTGCTCTTACATAGCGCCCCCGTTCTTATTTCCTTAATTTTTGCTCATGACATTCATTTTGGTTTTTGGAACAAGTCAGAAGGGGCATCAAAAGTATTTTTCATGCATGATCCATTGCAGAAGCTATAGGGTATTGGAAAGAAGTATTTGTTTGTTGTGATCTACTTATTCTCACTAAAGCTTCAATCTTATCAGGAGGTAGTACAGGATGGCAGAAGCTGAGGACATTCAGCCACTCGTGTGCGATAATGGAACTCGAATGGTTAAGGTATTGGCTGTGACTTCCTTTAAGAAAGTTTTTTAATAGTTGTCACGACTCATCCCGTAAAGGTGAAGGCACGTGACCGGCCATAAGTAAAACTAGTAAGGCCTTCAAATATAGACTAGTTTAGGAATTTTCTATCAACATATCTGATAGCAGAGTGTGAAAAATAAAATTTACTTCCAGAGTCCAGTGCATAAAGTAAAGTATAATAATATGACCTTTATGGGCTTACAAACCATGACTACGGCCCAAAATTCCTACCGGCCAACAAAATAACATTACAACCAATGTCATGCTATATCAAAATATGCTAAGTCTAGAGATCACAAAAGATAACTTCAATTCCAATACAACTTTACAGAATTTCAAGCATCGTCAGCATCATTATTAAAACCTGTTGCATCAATAACTACATTAGCACTAGACTAGTATGAGTCTAGATATGACAAGTTTACTAACTTTTGTATTAACATAACCTGTATTTTTGGAATCAATTATAATCAAATGATAACACTATGTGATATGTGAATCTAGTTTTTAGACCTGCGCTGTAACAATGTATAATTATCAAATGGCAACTTGTATGATAGTAAATCCAGCTTTTAGGCTTACGCTGTAACTATACACATTTATCAAATGATAATATTATGTGACGTATGAATCCAGCTTTTAGGCTTACGCTGTAACCATATATGACAATATTGTATGATCTAGGCAACACCAGTAAATTAGAGAGCGACCCTAAATATATAGTCGGCGTGATATCGCCCGTTGGATTACCTGATTAATAATCCCCACTCTTATTACTTAACCTCATCGCTAGAATCTTCATCTGCCCCATAGCGGATAGGGCGCCGTATTGATTTCATAATCATGCCATAACATTTCCCTGTTTCAATGATATTATGATTCTTTTTAAAGTCTTAATCTATCATGCTTAGTTTATCATCAATACAATATTTACTTACTTAATGACATGGATCGAAGTAACAAATTATTCATTTTCATTATAGAATGCAAGTAAGTAAGTCATATGCAAGGCTCACCTAAAATTAGCCCGTACTTTTTTTATATTAACGCGGCCCAATGATCTCCAATTTCAAGATCTATTATAATAAATGAAAAAGTACATATTACCAATAATTCTTAGAAGTATATACTAACTTAGTGACTTGAATCGCATAGTCGTTTGGACTCCTCAGCTCGTAAGAGCACAAAGTTTAATTCGGGTTCTGGGCTAAAGTGGTCATTTTACCCAAATTTAACAAATGGCCCCGATAACTTTCTCGGGATTCGGGTCAATTTTATTACTTAATCATTAGTCTCATTAGTATATACTAGGGCTCGAGTGACCCGCGTTCGATTGACTTGGTCGCTGGTTACTTAAACCGTAAAAGGGTATTTTTGTAAATTTGCTATCGGACGTCCAAAATGTAACCGAGGCCAGACCCACATTATTTTCAATCCTTATTCACATCCAAAGTCTAATTCTATGGTCGGTCTGCTCACGTGGTGATTTTAGTGTCAATAGGTTAGAAAATAAGTAAGAATGGTGTTTTGGTAATTACACTCTCCGATCTCTGAAACCCGAGACTGAGACTTGGCTCGGGTATTATTTAACTCCAATTTCATTATAGTATAATCAATTTCACGATTCGACTAACGGATGTGGCGATTTAAGTAGGTACATAAGTTAGGTTTCTAAAGAGAAAAACTTCAAAAGAAGACTGTTTTTGTAGGCGACTTGAGAGTCATTTTTTGTGAACTACATAAGTGTCAAGGAAAATCTACTTTGTCTAAGTTCAAGATTTGATGTTTGTCTACAATTTTCATCTCTTAAGAAATAAATTTTAACCCTCCAAACATCAAGATCCAAGGGTTCGAAATTGACAAAAAATCTGAAAAAACAGTGTTCATTAAGGCCGCGAGTCGTTTTCATAGCATGATTTTAATGAGTTCAAATTATCATATAGCCAATCCATTTCGTCAATGTTTAAGATAAAGTGTTTATGTCAAACTTTCATCTTTTACAAAATGTAATTTAATCACCAAAACAACAAGATCTAAGTCTCCAAAGTTGACCGAAAATCTAGAAAAAAAAACAATTTTCCTCAAGATTGTGTGTGACTTTCGTAACACGATTTCTATGGTCTGAGAGTCGATCAATTCCATCTATTTCCAAAACTAAATGTCCGACTATGATTTCAAACAATAAAATCTAGATTAAACTACTTAAAACATTAAGGTCTAAAATCTCGAGTATAAGAAAAAACATGCGCTTATAATGGTGTTCTACCTCTTTTCGTGTCGGAAAGCTTAATGGCTGGACATGGTGGCTTGACTACGAATATGGCAGTTTCGAAAGTGCTCCGGTGTACCCGAATAAGGGCGGTGATGTAGAGACGGTGGTCATATGGTGGTAGAAAGTGGTAGAAATTTGAAGAAAAAGAAGAAGATGATGATGAAGAAAATATCTAGAATTCCTTGGTTAGAGAGAAAGAGAGAGAGAGAAGGAGAGCCGTGAGTGAGAAGTAGGGAGGAATGCCAAAAAATGCATGCTTTCATATGTATGCATGTATAATGTATTAATTGGAAGAAAAACAAAAGAATCATGTAGATTATAGAATTAATTATGAAATGAGGGAAACACTTCCCATGATTTAAGGAAAAAAGATTTGAATTTGACCTTGATGGATTTCCATCGGTTAATGGCTCGATCACGTGTGCGAATACAAAATGCTATGCGATCTTGAGAAACTATTCCAGTATCGATTTTCAAAAAAATATGAAAGTAGACCAAATAACCTAGAAAAATACAAGGATCATTATGTCGTGCTCGGATTTCTTATGTGAGTATTCGTTATTAAGTCGACATCTCAATACGTCATAAAAGCAACGTTTTTAATAAACGTAGATCCCGAAATTGAATTTTTTAAATCGAAGAATAAAATTAAAAATAAATTATGTGATAATTGTAATTATCCGCACTATTTCTAAATTTAAATAATTAAATCGGGTCGGGGTATTATAATAGTTGTTGGCTCGTAACGACACCTCCCCCTCAAGATAAACCAAACTTTATAGAAATAGATTAACGAAAAGTAATTGAATTTGTAAATGGGAAGATTCTACAGAACTAGAAATGCAAAAGAAGAGAATAGTAACTAAAAATAATTAAAAAAGTAAAAGGGAATATATCGGTACCTTTAGTCTCTGGTTCCGCTGACGTGAGTCCCTCCCTACTTTATTGGAAAGGGGAATCTCTGATTTGATAGAACCATAATGATTTGCCATTTTCTAGGCTGGATTTGCCGGAGATGATGCTACAAGGGCAGTGTTCCCTAGCATTGTAGGTCGCCCGCGTCACACTGGTGTGATGGTTGGAATGGGGTAGAAAGATGCATACGTGGGAGATGAGGCTCAGTCCAAGCGTGGTATTTTAACCCTGAAATACCCAATTGAACATGGTATTGTCAGCAACTGGGATGACATGGAGAAGATATGGCATCACACCTTCTACAACGAGCTCCGTGTTGCACCAGAAGAGCATCCTGTTCTACTAACGGAAGCGCCTCTCAACCCCAAGGCTAACCGTGAGAAAATGACCCAAATCATGTTTGAGACCTTCAGCACTCCTGCTGTGTATGTTGCCATTCAGGCTGTTCTTTCCCTCTATGCTAGTGATCGTACAACTCGTAAGTTGGATTGTTCAGTTATACTGATAGTAGTACAGCTTCCATTTGAATTACTTTCTCCCTATGCTAGAAACTGAATATGGAACCACCAAATACTGAAATTCGGCGTGCTTGATGTGTCAGTACATGTGAACATGACAAAATGTTGGAAATGGCTGTTCTACATTTTGTTTGTCACAGAACTTGAATTCCAGTCTATGGCCTACTACATTGCCGAAATACTGAATGTTTCCAGTGTGGGAAATTTGCAGGCCTCAACTGTGACTAACTCTCTTTCTTCCAAGTTTCTCTTGTTGATGTTTTATGTTTAAGTACGCAGATGAAATTACTTTACTACTTCCGTCCATATTCTTTTGTCCTTTTTTAGTACTCCGGGCATCATTCGAGAGAAAAGTCAGTACTTTTAACAGTTATTCTTTGTGATTGATTTAGACTTCGTAGAACTAATATTGTAATTGTCAAAATTTTGATTCTAGTAAAATTCAATTCTTCAAAGCACATTCCAGGAGCATTAAAATGTTAGCTTATCAGAATCAGCTTTTTGAATATCCTAGAAGCTGTAGTAGATAACACTCCAATACAACTTGTGATACTAAAACAAGGCTGAAGTTGGCCCCAAAAACTTTGGCAGACACCCTCATAACATAGCGCTGAATTCTGGAGCCCATTGTATTCCATTTGCGTGATGCAGGCACTGTGCTGGATTCTGGCGATGGCGTCAGTCACACGGTCCCCATCTACGAAGGTTATGCTCTCTCCCACGCAATCCTCCGTCTCGACTTGGCAGGCCGTGACCTCACAAATGCTTTAATGAAAATCCTTACCGAGCGTGGCTACTCCTTCACCACCACCGCCGAGCGGGAAATTGTGAGAGACATGAAGGAGAAGCTGACTTACATAGCTCTCGTCTACGAGCAGGAGCTAGAGACTTCCAAGACTATGAGCTGCCCGATGGGCAGGTGATCACCATTGGCCGTTTCCGCTGCCCGGAGGTCCTCTTCCAGCCGTCGATGATCGGAATGGAAGCGGCGGGAATTCACGAGACCACGTATAATTCTATTATGAAGTGCGATGTTGATATCAGGAAAGATTTGTATGGAAACATCGTGCTCAGCGGTGGCTCCACCATGTTCCCGGGCATTGCAGATAGAATGAGTAAGGAAATCACTGCTCTTGCCCCAAGTAGCATGAAGATCAAGGTGGTGGCGCCGCCGGAGAGGAAGTACAGTGTTTGGATTGGTGGGTCAATCTTGGCTTCTATCAGCACATTCGAGCAGGTATATACTTTGATCATTTCAATCACACATCTGGCTATGTTCTGTTCCTGTGTTCTGAATCAATTTTCGACCACATTTTTGGCAAAACTTGCCTGGTGACAAATTTTTAAGAGGAAATTTTAAGCAGAGGACTCTTAAGGAAATGTCAGGAACCTGTCAAATTCTCGAAAACCATCTTTGCACAAAAGGGTATTTGATAGAAAATATGACTGTTTATGTTTTCAGAACAGTTTGATTAATCGGGTTCTGAAACTGAAACCTAAAGGTGGCTTTAACGATGATGGATTCCGTTTTATTTGCTATCAGAAATCATTCTCATTGGGATTTATTTCTCGTTTGAGTGCAGATGTGGATTGCTGAGGCTGAGTATGATGAGTCTGGGCCATCAATTGTGCACCGAAAATGCTTCTGATTTGCGCCACAGAAGAAATGTTGAAGAAATAAACAACTAATTTCTATCAGCTTGGAATTTTTGTTATACCTTTCTTTTTCATCTCTGTTATGTTTATGTTGTTGGGTTGATGACTAGAGGGCGAGGGATTGATCGTTTGAACCGGCTAATTCTTTTATTTTTATTGATTATCTAGTATTTCCATCTGTCGGCATGTTGTTCTAGCACTAATATGGATACGGGACATGATCATTCTTAAAAAATAGGGACACGGACAGCCAGAGACACAATGTTCTTAAAATAATTTTCCAGTTATGCATACCTCTATTATAACTCCGAAATATTTTTTTCAGATTTTATTGAATGCTTTGTCGAACCGATGATGTATGTCTATATCTGAAAACAAATATTTTATACTACGTTCTTGGCTCCAATACATGCATTTATGAATATCTAACTCCGAAAAACTATTAAGAGATACACAAAAGTAATGCCGCTCTATTCCCGTAACTCGTAAGTGTCTCCATCATGTCCTCCTTAAAAATATATCAAAATGTAATAAATACATCACATGACGTGTTCAATACGTGTTTCGGCATTTTCTGTTTTTTGACTATCAAGTACGAATACAACGACCTCCTTGTAAGAGTGTTCGTACTTTCTAAAAGTGTCATTATATAGTAAGAGCGTCTCCAAGGAGCTCTTCAAATGGGTTCCCTTGGCTTAAATAACTAATCAAGTTTTATTTTTTTACTCCAAGCGATTCTTTACTTGTCTAGTTAATCTAATTTCCTCTCTTTTCAGTAGCTACATATAGGTAGTGAGAATAACTAGCCACTCTTTATTTTATTCTTTGTTTCAACTCTTAAAGTTCTTAATTATTTTTCAATTTTCGCCTTCATGTTATTCTTTTAATTATTAATTTGACTGAATCAGATAAATTTTAATAATAAAAAATTATGAGTAAAAATTTTTAAAAAATTATGCATTCGTGACAAAAATAATGAAAGTTGATAGACGCTTTTAAATTATTTGTCTTTTTAAAAAAATTTAAATTTTGATTCATATTTTTTTATAATTTTTCGTTGAGAAAAATTAATAATTCACAAAAAAAATTACATGTAATTTAAATAAAAACAAAAAATAAATCAATAAAAATATTAGATCAAAATCATCTATCAGAAAACAACCGTTCAAAAAATACAACGTCATTGTTTGTTTATCGTACATAGATAATACGTGTTCAATAATTATTTTTTAATAAAAATTAATTAAGCTAATTTCATTGAATAGTCATAATAGAGAGTTGTGTTGTAATGCATAAATAAAAAAGTAAATAGACAAATTAAAAAGTGTATTTTTTTTTTTTTACTTTTGACTAGCTACTATGCCTAGTAGTGTCGGAAATGCCTATTATGCATGCCTAGTGGTGCTGAAAAAGTTATTCCTTTTGTGGCTTTTTTCATAAGAAGAAGGATGGCAACATGGTGGATCGGCGTCGGATTTGTCCATCTCTGCTTTCGATCTCCGAATTTAAAATTTGTCTCCATACTTGTGCCATTTTTCGAACGGCGATGAATTCGACGCTCCATCTCCCAAACAAGAATTGGGAATTTCCGTCCCACCCCGTTTTTTTTAATTGAAAAAAGTCAATTACATGTTATATAGTACTCATAAGGACACATTTAAATTGTTCACTAAGCTATACGAAACAAATAAGAAAGAATCTAGAGAAAGCCGGCCTAGAACAAGAAAGATGAATAGCTAATTACACAGATAGCCGTAAAAATAAAATGAAATGATATATTTAATAATTATTTAAAAAGGGATTGAAGAATGGGACGGAAGTTGTCGGACCCACCTTTGACCTATTCTCTGTTTGTTTTTCAAATTTCACCTCTAAATCAAACACAACCTCTGAAAAAATCTCAAAAACTCCAGTCCAAACGGGGACGAAAAACGAACTAAATTGCCATCCTAGATCATCCGGCACTACAAAAACCAAATCCGGAATCTTATCAAGCTCTGTACACCACTCATTTATACAGAAAGAGGATTTTCTCTGGTCGAAAGAGCAAAAGAGTTAGCAGGTGGCATTGGTGAAATATTTCTCCAGTACTATACCCGAGTTTCATTTCCCAATGATGGGAGAGAGCAATTTGTGGTCACAAAACGGGGATAACAATTTGATATGTCCCCGTAGATATTCGAATCGAATTGAATAGTTTTATTTTCTTATTAAATTATAATTGATATTTTTCTGTGCATACAAATATAACAGAGGTTGAGGAATATTTGCTCAAAGTCAGTTCGACTATGGTACAAGTTGTTATTCGATCGAATCAATATTTGAATGAAACCTTTACAAAATTACTATCCATTTAGTCTGACTAGATTATTAGATTATTTTTTTATTCTTATGTGAATTTTTTGTGTAATTTTTTGTTTTTCATCAACTTTTTGTGAATTATTAGTTTATCTTAACGAGAACTTTTAGAAAAATTATAAATAACAGACTAAATTTGAAAAAAGTTCAAAAAAGACAAAAATCATCTAAAAACAGTATTTTTTTGAGCTTTTTCGTCGTCTTTAGTGATATTTTTTTAATTTTTGGACAAAATTTTATACTTTTTAGATTATTTTCATCAAGAAAGACTAATAATTTACAAAACATTGAGGCCAAAATAATAAATGCAAAAAAAAAAAGAAAAATTAAATAGAACCAAAAAAATAATCCCAATAATCCTTCCAAGGAGGACAAATGGAATTAAGTTTTTAGGTATATGCAAAATGAGTTTTTGCGAATATCATTAGAGGTAGACGTCTACTAAAATAGGTTGATATATTTTGGTCAAAAATGGATTTAATGAGCGCTCTAGCCAGATAAGTTTGTTCCATATGGGACCAACAACGGTGCATCCACTACAGAAAAAAACACTTTTTGTGATGAGAAAATTGGTCACTAAAAGGCCGTATTTAGTCACGAAAAGTCAACCGTGACCAAATATAATTTGGTCACCTAACCCTAGTCACAGAAAGGTATTTGTGACCAAAAAATA
>JABCMJ010009091.1:0-11928 GCA_014822125.1 Arbutus unedo | reverse complement strand
GCTTTAGGACAGCGACATCGTGCCTCTCGAATCACAAGCCAGATTATCTCTATTTCTTTACATTCCTCTTAATATATTAGTTTTGAATATTTGATGCGTAACACATTGGGCGTACAGAAAAAATTACACATGGGCCGTAGCACGGAGACTCGTTGGTTGGGCTCACAGGTTGAATCTGAACTAGACAGAAAAAGAAAAGCAAAACAAAAATGTCATTATTGTGCTAAATACGAAGGACTTCACCATGATACGGATTTATCGTCTTCGGGGCCGAATCAAGATTCGAAGTTTAGGAAGAATTGAATGTAATTTACAGGGATTGAAATATAATTTTTTTATAAATTTTCTTTTTTAAGATACCCTGGTCCCTTAGTAATAATGCCTTTGATTGTTTTCCTCGTTATCGTGATTTTGGAGCATCGTTATGTGTTATTTCAGATACTAATGAGTCATTATTCTGCTAAATATGAAGGACTTTGGGTAGAAACGAATCTAGAATTTATAGACATCGGGTCAAGTATTTATAACATGTATAATTTTGTGAAGTAAGACGCGCTATCTGTGGGGCGATGTATATTGTGGGGTAAATTTATGAAAATATTCAAAAAATATATATACCTATTCTAGGGAGATATTTTAAGCTATAGAGTCAATTGACTCCACTTGTCACTATTTAGGTTTGCCCCTTGACTTCAGGGAGCATCATAATATCATTGTATGGATCTACTCTCTTCCTCATTGTTGTGATTTTGGAGCACCGTTACGCGGCATTTCATAAACCCATGAGTCATTATTACGCTAAATATGGAGTTCAAGAAGCATCATAATATCAGGATACAGGTCTGTTGTGGACCTCATTATTGTAGTCTTGAGGTATCGTCACGTGTCATTTTAAAATTTCTTACTGAGCCCTGAGACATCACGTGATCATACTTCAGAATCACCTAGTAATTTTTCTTTCTTGTACTAAACATTGGGCTACTTGTTTATTTGCTTTTTATTAATGGGCATGGTGAGTTTAGACAAAATTACTTTTTATTGAAAACAATGAGTATTATTCGCTATCTTGTAATTTTCTCTATAGTTTTTCGTTAAAATTTCTCATTTTTCTCGATGAAAAGAATGAAAATAGTATAACAATGTAGACCGAAAATGACAAAAGTTTAAGTAAGGCTAAAAACACTAAAAATAATACGTACGTATTAATTAATTTCTATTGGGCTAGTTACTTATTTTCTTTTATTAACATGCATGGTGAGTTCAATAAAATTGTTTCCTGTCTCTTTTGGTACCATTATCCCTTTTTCCCAACTAAACATAGGTAAGACTCCTCTTTTCCATACACAATGACGATTCCAAACAAGATGAGTAATTTATAATTGACTCAATATCGATAAAATCCCCCATTTAATCTCTTTAATAACGATTGTCTTGTAATCCACCATTTGTCGAAAAAGTGGACCGGTGGCCCTAGCATGGTTCAAATGGGTGGCGATGAGAGAGATGCTTATTTACATCATTATGAATGCATGCTCGGTTCTAGCACAGAGGAATCAACAGCGGCATAGTATAGCTAACTAATATTTTGTAATTTATTCTATAATTTTTTATCAAAATTTGTACGTTCTCTCTCTCTCTCTCTCTCTCTCTCACACACACACACACACACACACACAAGGCCGTATGTGTCCAGGGGAAGGTGACTAGTGCGACCCCAATTTCTAAAAAAAAATAAAAAAAATTCAATACCGATCCTATATCGAAAATCTACATGGGTGATCTTGAGTATATAAGAAACCATGTAAATTACTACTAATAACTTGGTCTTAAGCATTTTGGGGTATGTGGTTAGGCTCCAACAAATTATTGGGCTAGTGGTTTGCGTGGACTGTTACGAATGGTATCAGAGCGATCCGTGTACACAATTGAGCGGGGTAAGAAATTTATGTGGTTCTAGAGAAAAGACCCGACCAGGTAAGACTGTGGTAACTCTAATGTTTAATCTCTCGCGATGGCGTGAGGTCTTAAAGATGGAGAGATAATAACACTTCTGTCCCATATCAGAAATCTACATAGATAATTTTGGGCATATAAGAAACTATGTAAACTACTACTAATAACTTGGAGTTAACTATTTTAGGTCACGTGGTTGAACTCCAATAAATTACTCAGCTAATAACTTACACGAGCTGTTATATTTTCTTTCAAATCTAATCGATTACACTCCTAACTAATTGAACCCACAACCACAAACACAAGAACAAGTTTGGTAACATGCTTGTTTCCTACTTCAGTATTTCACTATCATGTCTACATATTAAGTGTCTTTGAGCTTAATTTATTTTTTGTTTCTATTTTTTTTCATTTGTTATTTTGACCTCAATATTTTGTAGTTTATTGGTCTGTCTTGATGAAAGAAATTTAAAAAGTATAAAATTATGTCTAAAAGTTAAAAAAATGTCACTAAAGATGACGAATAAGCTAAAAAAAATTTTTTGATTTATTTTTGTCTTTTCTGAATTTTTTTCAAATTTAGCCCATTGTTTATAATTTTTCTGAAAACTCTTATCGAGATGAACCAATAAACTATAAAAAATTAACGAAAAATAAAAAATTACAAAAAAATTTCACATAAAGACAAAAAAAATTAAATAAAGACCATTGTCCAAATAGACCCATTATACGCATCGTTTTATATATCCTGGTAGACTTCTTGTCTTGATTTAAGGAATGGCCCACTTGTCAAAATCATGCAAATTATTTTGATGGTCTATGCGAATGGGAGGTTGTGTTATGTGTCAAAGAAAGAGGGGAGCATGCTGTGTAGTAAAGTGTTATTTTCGCACAAAAACTTTGTCTGAACACTATTCCAACTATTCAAATAATATTTTGTGTGTTAAAATGACATCGTTTTGACGTACAACATGTCCTACTGTGTATTATGCACCAAAGGGCATCCAAGTCCCGCGTCAAAAGGGTAAAAGGATACTATTCTGATCACCAAAAATTATTCAAATGTTGCTCACAATAAACTCCAAGGTTTTGATCCGGTGGTCAAAACTTGACACTAAGAGATTTTGCTTTTTTTTAAAGTTTCATGTTCGAAACCTCTAAAGTTCTATCAACTTGTATGAGTTAGTCCATACAATCAGAATTCCCAAAAGTGAGCGGAGAGATTAATCTCCAAGATATTAATCGAGATGAACGTAAACTAATCCAGACACTCTGAGTTATCAAAAAAAAAAAAATTCTCTAAATACTACCTAATGGTTTGGAAAATTATTTGACAATCCAAATAGTATTATTTTAACGCGTAATATATCTTATTGTAAATTGTGCACAACAATCTCTATGTCCACCTAATTGGTATATTTGTATGAATATGAAGTGCAAAAGGTCAAGGAACACATATTTGTTTGAATACATTCGGACATATATATAATTGAAATTGTTAGATGCACACGAGCTTCATAAATTATTGAAGATCCTATATACATCAAACGGTTTTAGATACATCTGTATTAGAGTATATCTAAAAATTTTATATATTTAGCATTACTCTATGAAGTGGGCCCTTTTTAAGGGCAATATTAATGATGTCATTCCAAGGCATCCAAGAAGGTGCTATTAAGACCTTTTGGCTCAATGCTCGGATAATGATTGTTTACATAGTTTGTAAATAAATGTGTTTCAAGAGAATAATGTGACAAAACGATATAATTTTATTTATATTTAAAATTGTTCAGAGATTTTTCATTTCACCACTGTAGTGCGGCAAAAAAATGTAATTTTATTTACATTTAAAATTGTTTAGAAACTTTTCAAACTAATGTAAATCTAATTAAACTCTAAACAACTTTAAATGAAGATAAAATTATATTATTTTATTAAACTACAATATTGTTACACAACGGTATCTCTGAACTCAAATGAGGAATGTCTATTCAAAAATTCCCAACCTCATAACCTATAGAATTTAAAACAAAAAAATTACTCGTGCGAGGAAAAAGAAGAATAAAATATAACAAGGTAGAGGACGTCAAAAGAAGATAATCGAGAGAACATACAATGTGTTGAAAAATAAACAAAACACTGTTGTTCTTTGAAGTCTCTTGCGTCGAGAAGAAACCTTTTATCATCTCAATCATCATTCTGCCGTCTTCTCTTCCAAATAAGTCATCTCCAGTTTATTAATGAATGAAGACCCCCTTCTATTGTTGTATTTAGTATCATGACTTTTTGTGTGTACATATATCATCAATATTCCTGTATCCAACTAGGGAGTAAACTCGAGTGCTGCTGAGACTAATGATAATCAGGAGACTTTCCACCACTTGATCACTTCAACTGATACAGATGTGTTTTCATGCATGTTATTCGTTGTCGGTATATCTCAAGATTTCTACTTGGCCATTTAGGGTATATTCAAGCAACTTATTTGCTTTCATGTCTTTGAAGTAGATTGATGAGAAACACTATTAAATGGCCACCAGTGCCACCTCCCTCATGTCCTCTACTCTGGTCAATGTACAAGAGATAAGACTCATGGCATTAGTGCAATTAGGGGAAAAATTACATGGAGACCGCGGGAGATCCGAACTCTTCCAAAATTTTCAAAAAAATTTAAAACGTAATTGTAATTTTGAAAATTCTAAAAAATATATATTTTAACCTCCCAAAATTATAATCGATCCCCTCACTTTCTTCCAAAAAAAAATCTCGTCCCCTTCCAGTTCCACCAATGCAACCTATACCAACAATTTGATGCTATTTAATTCCCTTGGTCCAGTTCTTGCCCTTTACCAGCAAGGAAGGAAAGTTGATTGAAAGAAGACGGAAAAAAGCTCAATATTGGAACACTCAAAACCTCCTGGATTCGGTCCCATCCCTGTACCCCTAGCCTACGCGGATTCAGTCCCATCCCTGCACCCCTATCCTACTTCCCGGGACCATGATGATTGGCATTAATGCTAGTAGGGAGGAGAAACCCTAATCACAGTAATCATAGCTAATCTTAAAGAACACTTCCAATTCCTGAAACATTCATGGTCAAGGATGTTGTTCATCTTTACAAGAGAAAAAAATGGTGGTCAAAATAGGTTCATTCTCTTTTCGTGACCTTTTATTAGAGCGTTTGTCTCAGACGAGGCCTCTCGATATAGGGTGTCAGTTTGACAAGAGGGGGATTATATTCATTAAGCATATTTGTATAACGGGTGAGGAGGCTCGCAGGACTCTCTAAATGATCCAGCCTCTGCTCGGCAGTGAAGAGACCAGAGCATCGGTGAAGAAAGTCCATCACCGCATCATAAAAAGCAGCAGAGTCGATACCAAGACTCTGAAACAGAGAAAGGAATTTTTACAATGTACATGCAAAATAACTATTTGCAGCAGAAACCCATCACTCATTGAAAAGCCTTTAACACAAATTCATCATCTAGGTTTGATCTGGAAAACTCTATTATACCAAATAGAATGAAGGGTCATGTGAAAGAGGTCATACTTCAAGGGCTTAGCACGCCAGAGGAAATGCTTTTGTACTTTCCTCACCGCGAGTTGCATGTCAAGATACTTCTCTTGGGGTATCGATAGGAGTACATCTTTCAACTTAGGGATGTCCTTCTCTGCAAGAATTATCGAGAATGCCGACCAGTCCAAAACCTCAAAAAAAGGAGGCACAAAATTATCGGATATGATCACCGGTATGCATTCATAGAAAATTGATTCGACAACACGGGGACTGTTGACTTCGTAACCCTTTGGGCAGATGCAATACTTGCTGCTTTTCATGTGCTGGATGTAGTTCATTTTGCTTGCAACACCGGGAGGCATTGGACCGAAGATCCTCATATCCGGATCTTCGTCTTTCCAGTGGTTCAGTAAGATTGGACGAAGGTATCCGTGTATGTTTCCGGCATAGAAGGCAAGTATGTGCCTTTTAGAAGGAGGTTTTCCGCCAAGATCTCGTAGTGGATTTTTAGCGGAGCGAACGTACGTTTCTGGAAGAGAAACGTCCCTCCCAATTTTGAAGCCTGCAGTTACGTCGGCGTTGCAGAGGGCTTTGATACAGTGTTCCATATGGTGCCTTGTTTCATATGGAGCCTAAAACAAAATCAACACATCAAACATGTCAGCTTTCCAAATCGCACCCATGGTATCAAAGCCCTGCAAAATGACACCAAAGTCTAACTCACACATCTATTGAGTTACTAGATGTGTGTCTTTCCAAATCAGTGGTTTAACCATTAAAGCAGAGAGGCAAATGGAGCACATTATTGTTGATCCACCTCAAATAGATGACGTTCTTTTGTGCCGCCATCAATTGGATTTATTGCACCCGGTAGGCCGTTAGTCTCAAAGGAGAAGAAATGGGGGACCATCTGGATGACACGATGAATAGTTATGCCCACCTGCAGAGCGTAGTCCTCCCTGCAGCTTAGAAGTAGACTATTTCTCGAGCATGATCTATCCCCAAAGCCTTTTTGCAAAAGGAGTAGGAAGTGAGATAAATGACAAAAGTGATGATCTTTGCCTCTTACTAGTAAAGGGCACCACGGGATGTGTTTACTTTTGGGCGGAGTTATGTGTTTTTGTTTGGGGGATGTATTATAGCACAGGCCATGACTACCTTTTTCCCTTGGTCAATCCCCCCTATCCCTTAACTGTGCTCGAGAATCAGTGACTCGAAGGAGGAACTCAACGCGCCTAGTGCAGGACTCCAAACCTATCTTCTATATCTATCTCTTTCATGAGTCCCCTAAAGGGCTTGCATTTGAACATGGTTTGTATAAAGGTGGGTGATTATTTCCCATTTGAGAGATCAACACAACTGCGTCTTAATGGAACATGCACACCCTTCAACTGGGGCGGCAACCATTTGAATGTTTTCGGTTATTCATTAAGGGGGGATTGATGAGATCTGTTCCTAATCGATACATTGGATTGTTATGTGGATTTCATATGCATTTCTTCTACCTAACCTTTTCTTCTATCGCTATCCAACCGAACGGCAGTACCACCAAGTTTCTCTCAACTCCCTGGACCAGTGGTGACTGCATTTCCACCGTTTCTCATTTAAATTAATGAACTCAATGGTCGATACTACAATCTGGTATTCTTATAGGACCAATGGCATGTTGGATATAAGCACAATAACGTACATGAAATCAAGAAAAGTTGGAGAAGCATGGAAATCATACCCAATCATGACAGGCAACAAGAAAATGATCAGCTCCCCCAGTTCTATTCCAGAAGCGATATTTTGCTGCAATGCTTTCCGAGTATTGCTTCAAATATTGACGTAGGTTTGTACGATTATGAGAGTTACGAACATACAGGGTGTACTCCAGCATCCGTGAACTAAATGGCATGTAAAATAGGTGTGCCTTTCGAGGATCTTTCACAACAAACTGTTTATTTCCCTCCATCAGCTTCATAAACCATCCCTCCGAGGCATATAACCCCTTGAGTATTGGCTGATGAAATATAGGCTTTTCTCCTTCCTTGTATACATATACTTTGAGGGTTCGTTCCATAAGTTCATAGCTCCTGTTAATTAAACCAAATGTAGATTGGAAAGTATAAAAAGCAACGAAATGCTTTCTCACAAGAATAGAGTACATTCTCGAGTTCTAAACAGATAATCGGACATGCCTACATAGACGTGGAAGACAATAAGAGTACCCTGAAAGGAAATTGAAGAATTATAAGATGAGGCAGCTGTCTAAATGAACTAGTTCGTTTGTCCGTGATGCAAAGAGAATAGAATAGCTCGTAGACAGCTAGACTAGGCTTACCTTTTAAACATTGAAACATTTCTAAAGAGAGGAGCATAGAGCTCTCCATCATTCTTAGCAATAGGAGCATTCCCAATCTGTAGTTTTGCAGCAAGAATTTCCTGATCTCGCACCGTGGACCATCGTGGCCTCTACAACCCAATGCAAACAAGTAGAAAAAAGTGAGCTCTAATAGAAACGACGCATTTAGAGATGCTGAAAGGTTTGGCATTTAGGAATAAAATTCATACCATTGCACGTGAAGAACGGCGGTGCCGAGCTAGTAACTGGTTCATCTCATGTACCGGCATTATTGATTTCGGTGGCATATCACATCTGAACTTCTTCCTCATTGTTGAATTCATCACCGCAGAGATATTTTTCAACATTACAATACCACTTGCACGGCTTTCGTCCGCCTTTTCTGGTACAGAAGAAAAATCTTTATCGGTTTCTAATGCAGAACTCTCACCCGTATCTACAAATTTCTTAGACGTTAAATTGTCATCTGCATTCCTATCTGTACTATGTCTAGGATTATTCTCTTCTTTGGGCAATGCAGTCCCAATTGCCCCAACTGTCTGTGGCATAACCGTTGTATCTGCTTCTGATATATTTTCTGCTGGAGTTCCAGCACTTGGTTCAACAATCTTCTCTACTGAGAGACTATGCCTGCTTCCATTCGCCTTTTCCGAGGAAGAAATATAATCTAGATCGTTGTCTACCACATAATCATCTTTCAAGTCTACGAAATCCTCAGATAGGAGATCATCATCCGCATTCCTATCTTGATCATGTTCGGTAGTGTTTTCTTTATCATTTATACTTAGATTAAATTCATTTTCCATGCTGCTAATTTCTCCACCCGCGTTATGTTTGTTAACATTTGTTACCATGCCAACAGTCATAGTATCCACCAAATCTGAAGCATTAGAAAGGACAGAGTTTCTAACCACAATAGACTTAACGGAAGATGATCCTGATAAGAAGATGCCCTTGTACTGCGTCGAAAGCTCGTCCCCGGGCAATAGAGATCGAAGAGCAGTTCCATATGGCAGCATTAGGGACTGACAAAAGAAATGAGTAATTGCCACTAAACCCACCACAAAGAGCCATCTCCTTTTCTCTCCGTGGCATAACCTTTGAAATTGTAGGAGAAATTCCATGCCTACTAGAATAATGCAGGATTTACGTAACCATCAAGAAACACAACTTCTCTTCTTCTTGTAGTCCTGCATAACTAAACACCCTTTTGGCGGCGTATGGTTTTCTAGTGAGACCATGCTGATAACATTTCGTGGTTTTAGATCCTCATCGATTGTAGGTGTGACACATACTTCAAAGTACCCTAATAGATTCGGGGGCAGTTGTTGTTGCCTATAAGTGAGATCCGTCGTTGCTGCCGGTCTTTCCACCAATGCGCACTCGCTTTAGACCCCTTCGCCCTGCAACCAAAGACCACTTCATCTTGTAAGAACTCAGATCCTTTGGCAGTCAACCTATGGTCACCTTACGATAGCTCAGGTTGGTTAGTCAAGTAAATGGCGGCTACAGGAATATAAACCCAATGAAGCGGTCCTGCACTAGCTAAACTTGAGAAAACAGAACAAAATTAGCAAGAAATCCTGTAACTGAGAGGGGAAATGGGAGAAAAGGGTTATTCACAAAAGAACCAAATTAAGCATTTAATCTGGAAAGGCAACAATGCAGAAGCTATGAAAACTGAAACCCAATAAACAAATAAAAAAAAATAAAAGACAAACTGGTGAGTAAAGTTAAATCTCTCTAAGGGGGCACATTCCACACACGCCTTTGACATCACCAAGCCAGAACTATTGTGTCTCGTACCATAAGCACTACCACAAGTTGATAGGGTAGAAATTTGAATGATACATTGCCGGCACAAAGGTCATGCGATCCGTTGAGTTATCATGAATCATCAGATTTACTATGTTATTCGAGTAGCAGATACCATCAAACAAACTATAACTAATTTAATAAGGCATGTGTAGTTTCACGGCCAAGTTTCTAGAGAAATCACCATATCATATAAGATCACTTATTTTCTTCTTTTCCTAAGGCACATACGAGGCCAAAATCATTTGTTTCCTATTGTCACCTAACAATTTTTAAAGGGCCCGTTTGATTAGCAAGAGAATGGTAAAAGTAATGCAAGGTCAACTTAGAAAAATACATACATTTCCTTGGGACTTTCACTGTAACCAAACTCTGTAACGGAAGGAATTTCAAAAAAAGTTATGCAAATGTTAACCAAATACATGCAAGAAACTAATTGTCCTCTTTTTTCGCTTCAATTTCTACTATTTTCATTTCAATCATCTTTTTCCTTCCTCATCACACAGACCATTGATAAAATGAAATGGAAATGCAAGAAAAGAACAAAGCTCTCCCGCTTTACACCCATTTCCCCTCTTATATAGGGATTTGGTAAAATCACGCACGCACACAAACTTACACACACGCATACATAACCACTAATGAAACTCCAGCCTCACTGACCAAGGTACCAATTACCATCACAACTAATCAGGACTTTTCCCCAGTACGAGAGGACTAGGAAGGACGCACCTCTTGGGTACCAGTTTTCGTGCCAACAATGAAGGCTAGATAGCCAAGTGTGGAGCGGATAAGTGCTAAAAGCATCTAAGTAGTAAGCTCAACCCATCTCGTATTCTGACTTCCCCAAAACCTCTGGCAGCACAGCCATTGGTACAATACAACAAAAGACACTCCAACCTCTACTTCTTCAACCCAAAAAAAAAAAACGGATCAATAACAGGAACAAACCCACCGCCTAATCTAACTTCCAATTCACTGCGGACTCGATTCCACCAACAAAATATATATTGCATGGGCAGAAACAACAAGTGCAGCAGTGCAGAAAAGAAACAAGCAAAATGCAGTTTGATCAAGAAACAACACTTCAAATTGCCTAGCACAGACTCATCCTCAAGCTCATCATCAACATCACAAAATTCAAGTTCATAACTCACAAGCATTATCATTACTCATCGCTAGCAAAGAACCTAAAAACACCCAAATGGAAACCCTCTGTGCCCACATCGCAATCTTCAGCTAGCTAATGCTCATAGTCCAATTCCAAGAAATCGACCTACACCCACACCCACACGCATGCATATCTTTACATACGTAGAGAGAGAGCGACAGAGAGAGAGAGAGACTGAAAATGGGGGCTTTGAGTAGCTGAAGGACCATGGAACTACTCTGATAATTTAGCATAGTTCACATCACACCTAAGCATTTTCCTACTTTGGTAAAGTCCAAAAAGAATAAAAAAAGGGGATATAATAAAAATTGATGCAATAATTTTCTTAATTTAGTAATGAAAAGAATCTCATACCGACAGATATTTTTTAATAGATTGACGTTATCTTTTTTCAATAAAAAACAGGGAATATACAGAATAAAAATGCATATCTTTTTTTTATTAAGTTATAACCTTGAGACTCCAAGAATTTACGTTGGTTGCCACTGTGACCCTCTCACCTCGTGGAGCGTGAGGTGAACAAAATCCATTTTTCGTGGGTATCATTGATTTTTAGTATTTTTTGGTATAATTTTTTTTAGAGATTAATGAAATTTATTGTTTATCACAATGAGAGAAATTAAAAAAATAAGAATATAGATCGAAGTTGAATTTTTTTATAGATAAAATGATTATAAGGACTGTGTTAGAATTTTGTGTCTAGTAAATATTTTTGCAATATTTCATTATACGATGCGTAAAAGGTGTCGCATTTTAGACATTAGCTCTAATGGTGGTGTCCAAAAGGGGTCGCATTTTAGATAATATGACCTAAAAGTCACATTGGAATCACCATCTTTCGAATCCTCCTTGATATGAAACCAAACGACCGACTTGTCACCTTGATGTAAAACTTAATAACGTGAAGTATTATGAAGTTCAAGAGCCAAAAATTTTGATGAAAAGAGATTATTATGAGGGCGGGCACAGACATTACGAAGAGATTACATGACAAGGGCAAATAAAAAAGGAAAGATTCTTCCGAGGTTTCAAAGGTTGTCGTTGAACCAGAGTACTGTTGGCGAAGAAGACTTCTGGTAAAAAAGGACCCATTAGAGCAAGTACACCAATGAATTGGTATTCTAG